>PVJO010001977.1:0-155535 GCA_004026905.1 Hystrix cristata | reverse complement strand
GCCCTGAATAAACCAATATCAGGCAATGAAACTGAAGCAATAATAAAAACTAATTAAGGAAAGCCTAGAACCTGATTGATTCACCACTGAATTTTACAAGCACTTCAGGAAAAATGTAATGCCAATACTCCTCAAACTCTTTAATGAAATTGAAAGGGAAGGAGTACTCCCAAAGTGATTACTGGAAACTAGCATTACCCTGATTCTAAAACCAGACAAGGATCCAACCAAACCCCCCCCAAAACCCAAGAACAACAACAACAAAAAAGCCATAGTATGATCTCTTTAATGAATATAGATGCAAAAATCCTTAACAAGATACTGACAAACAGAATGCAAAAAAAAAAAAATCATCAAAAAGATCATACATCATGCCCAAGTAGGCTTCATTCCAGGAGTGCAAGGATAGTTCAACATCCACAAATCAATAAATGTAATATATCACTAAACAAAAGCAAGGAAAAAAATCAAATGGTCATCTTAATAGACACAGAAAAAGTCTTTGACAAAATCCAATATCATTTATAACAAAAATCCTGAAGAAAATAGGTATGAAAAATCTTATCTGAATCTAATAAAAGCTATTTAGGACAAATCTACTGCTAACCTCATATTAAGTGAAAAACTGAAAGCTTTCCCTCTAAAATCAGGAGCAAGGCAAGGGTGTCTACTATCACCACTCCTGTTCTATATACCAATTAAAACTTTAGCCAGGAAATCATGCATTAAAAAGAGAAATAGAAGGGATATGTATAGGAAAGCAAGAAGTCAAATTATCATTACTGGCAGATGACATGATCCTCTACATAGAAGACCCAAAAATTCCACCAAAAGACTCCTAGAAGTAATAATCAAATATAATAGTTGTCTTAGATATTTTCTTATCACCAAGACACAGTACCCAACACCCATAAATTAAAGGATGAAAGCTTTATTATGGCTCACAGTTTGTAGAGGTCTCAGTCGGCCGTCAGCTGACTCCAAGGCAAGGTAGCATGGAATAGGGGTATGGCAGAGGAGAAAGATCCCAGGTCATGGTACCAGGAAGCAGAGAGTGATCAAGAGAGGAGGAGAGAGATACATACTTCCAGACCACGCCCCCAGGGACCCACTTCCTCCAACCAGGCTTCACTTCCCCATATCACATTTAGCTACATACCGATCAATGGATTAATCCACTATAGAGTATTGCACACCCCCACGATCCAATCACCTCCCAAAAGGCACACCTATGAGCACATGAGGCTTTGGGGGGACATCTAGGTGTGAACTATAACAGTAGTATAGCAGGATACAAAGTCAAATGGACATATCAAAAATTAATAGAGTTCCTGTATACCAATAATGAGCTCACTGAGAAAGAAATAAGGAAAATAATACCGTAACAATAGCATCCAGAAAAATGACATACTTAGGAATTAACTTAACAAAGGAAGTGAAAGACCTCTACAACAAAAATTGTATCACTTTGAAAAAGGAGACTGAAGAGGACATTAGATAATAGAAAGACATCCCCTGCTCCTGGAGAGGCAGAACCAATATAGTCAAAATGAACATATTTTCAAAACTGATACACAGATTTAATACCATCCCAATCAAAATACCAACAGCATTCCTCACAGAACTGTAGAAAACAATCCCAAAATTCATATGGAGGCACAAGAAGAGACCCAGGATAGCAAAACAATCCCGGGCAACAAGAGCAAAGCAGGAAGCATCACAATCCCAGACTTCAAGTTATATTACAGAGCTACAGTGATAAAAGCAGCATGGTACTGGCACAAAAAGAGAAATGTAGATGAATGGCGCAGAATAAAAGAAGCAGAAACAACTCCAGACACATTCAGATATGTGATCTTTGACAAAGTGGCCAACAAAATACACTGGAGGAAAGACAGCTTAAATGGTGCTGGGAGAACTAGCTATCCGTATGCAGAAGATTGACTGTAGACTCATATCTCTGACCATGTACTAAACTAAAATAGAAATGGATCGAAGATCTAAATGTCTGCTGGAAGATAACATAAGAAAAAATCTTGCAGACATAGGTGTAGGCAAAGACTTTCTGAACACAACCCCAACTGCACAAGAAATAACACTAATTACAAAAAAAATGGGATCATTAAAAATTGAAAAGTTTCTTCACAGCAAAGGAAACAACCAACAGAGTGATGAGACAGCCTACAGAATGGGAAAAATAATTTCATCAGCAATTCCTTGGACAGAGGACTAATATCTAGAATATATAAAGTACTCAAAACTGTTAGCCCCCAAAATAAAAAATCCAGTCAAAAATGGACAACTGAAATTAATATACACTGAGAAGTCAAATGGCCAATAAATACATGAAAAAATGTTTGACATCACTGACCACTAGAGAAATCTAACTTAAAACATCACAGATTTCATCTTACTGCAGAAAGAGTGACTATCATCAAGAAATCAAATAAAAACAAGTGCTGATAAGGCTGTGGAGGAAAATGAACACTTCTACATTGTTGATGGGAAAGTAAACTAGTACAACCACTATGGAAATCAGTATGGAGATTCCTCGAAACACTAGGAATAGGAATTCCATTTGACCCAGCTATTCCCCTTGTGGGTATCTTCCCAAAAAGTTAAAGACATCATATTACAGGGATATGTGCATACCTATCTTTATAGCAGCACAAGACATAATAGATACATCTTGCAAGCAGCTTGTATGTCTACCAACAGATGAAAGGATAAAGAAAATGTGGCATTTAGACACAATGGAGTACTACTCTGCCATAAAGAGGATAAATTTGGGTAATTTGTAGAAAATGATTGCCCCTTGAGACCATAATGTTAAGTGAAATAAATCAGACACACGAGCTTAAATATTGCATTGTTTCTCTTACATGAGAAACCCAAAATATAAAAAAGAGCAAATTAAAAGATAGATAATAGGCAGTAGGGAGATAAATCTTTTTCAGATGGGAAGGAGGCCAAGAAATGGAGGAAGGGGAAGGGAGGTGAGGAAAAGGGGATGAATTAAGATGTGTTATGTGTATGCACCCACTTCCCGTGAGGAATGTAGTCGTTAGGTACTGCAAATATGTACTAATAAAAAAAGGTAAGAACGATAAAAGGAAAATTGATAGAGATCTAAAAACAGACCAATATGACACAATCAACATTACTTAGCGCTCTACTCAACAATAGATTTACACATTCTTTCAAATGCACTTAGAACATTCACCAAGATAGATTATATTTTGAGCCATGAAACAGCATAAAAAAACCTTAGCAATTTTTAAATGATTAAAACTCTACAAATAAGATCTTGGATCACAATGAAATTAGACTAGAAATTTCTACCAAATATTTCCTGCAAAATCTCCAAATATTTGAATGTTAAACGGTACACTTCTAAATTACCTATGAATCAAAGAAGAAATCTCAAGGAAAATTAAAAAATTCATCCTCTGCCAGTGGTGGTGGTTCATGCCTGTAATCTCAGCACTTGGGAGGCTGAGGCAGTAGGATTGGGAACTTTAGTATTGCTTGGGCCACTTAGCCATACCCTGTCTCAAAATAAAAAATAATAACAATTTTGAAACAGAGCTGTGGATGTAGCTCAGCAGTAGAGTGTTGCTGAATTTGATTCCCGGTACCAGAAAAAAACAATCTGTAATCTAGGCTTCCTCCTGGAGAAACTAGAAAAAGAACAAGCTAACTCAAATCATTAGAAAAATTCATTGCAACACAAAGGAAATAATAAAAATAAGAGTAGAAATCAATAAAACTGAAAATAGAAAAAGAATTGAGAAAGTCAATGAAAACAAAAATTAATTCTTCGAAAAGATCGATAAAAATGATACATCTATAGCCAGCCAAGAAAAAAGACACCCATTGAAATTACCAATATCAGGAGTGAAGAAGGGCGACCACTACCAATTCCACAGACATTACGAGGATACTAAGAGAATATGATGAATAAATCTGTGGACATACATTTGACAACAAACCAGCAAGTACATTGCTACAGCCAAAAAAAGGGAAACAGGTCTTTGAAACACTCAAATGACCAAAATTCACTAAGAAGAAATGTATCATTATAATGTCGTATATCTGTTAAAGAAACTGAATTATATTTATAAACCAAAGAACAATTTTAAAAATCCAAACAACTTGGGTTTTCATGTTTCTCCTGATTTTTGATCGAATGTAAGATATCATGCATAGAACACAAAAAAGGGAGGAAAATAGTACTTGCACCTGGAAGTGAGCGTGGGTCTTCTTTTACTGGATGGAGGGAACATAATCAAGATTTGAGCTAGTCGGTCCGGTTTGCAGTTGCTGGATGTGTATTGAGTGTGTTACCAGACGAAGATCCTTTTAGCATTATATTGTGTGTGTGGTCGTGACTAGAAAGTCGAAGGAATTATTTTTAAATCTTCCCCTTCTGCCTTAATTTTCAGTTTTCATTTTGTGTCTATGCCCCAGAAGGGGTCTTTGTTCTTGCACCTGTCCTCCACTCCAGGGACAGACCGTTGTTACATGTTACTAGTGCCGGGGAGTGTGTGGTCCCAGGGCGACCTCCAGCTAGGAAGGCCTTGTGCGTCTGGGTCTCAGCAAACGACTTTCCTCGGAAATCCTGCCCCTCGGGTGGCAGCCAGACTGTGCTTTGTGTCGTAGATGGGGGAGGATGTCCTCCCCTCTCCCATTTGTAGGACAACGCCTGTAGGGTTGATTGCCAGGACCATCTCCTGCCCTGCCCAGGGTTGGAGAGTTTTGTTTTTGTTTTTGAGACAGGGTTTTGCTACGTAGCTCAGACTGGCCCTGAACTCCAGGCGATCCTCCTGCCTCAGCCTGGGGTCAGGGATGCAAATTTTTTGGTTTTTTATTTTGTTTGATTTTGGTACACGTTCAAAGTACATAATGCTTACATTCCTTGTATGGAGCTGGTACATGTACATAACCCATTCTGATTCCTTTTTTCACCTCCTTTCCCTTCTGTCCTTTCCCCTTCCCTCCATCTCTTGATTCCTTTTCCCCTTTGAGAAAGGTCCATTCCTACTGTCTATTTGAGAAAGATCAAACTTCCTATTCTTTACTTTGTATTTTGCTCTTTGGTTATAACTTAGGTTTCTCATATGAGGAAACCATGTTATGTTTAAGTTTGTGTGTCTGATTTATTTCACTTAACATCATGGTCTCAAGGTGCATCCGTTTTCCCACAAGCTGATCTTCCTTTATGCGGCATTGTGTGTAAATACCACCTTTTTTTTTTATCCATTCATCTGCTGGTGGAACACAGGCTGTTTCCAAGCTGGATCCTTTCTGAGTCGAGCTGCTGCAAGTGTGGACGTACGTGGGTCCCTGTGATATGTGGCAGGGCGGCTTTTCTCGTCTCCACCCTCACTGCCCCGGGCTTCGCTGTCCCCCCAGGGGCTCAGGGGGGCTCCCCTCGCCCAGGCCTGTAACACACAGGGCACCTTCTCTGGCCCCTTGGTCCTTCCTTCATGCCTTTCTCACCCAGCAGAGAAGGACCTCAAGCAGGCGTGAAACCTTCTTGTGTTTGCAGCTCCGCGGGGCTGCTGTCCTCCCGTGCCAACCACGTTTGGCCTTTAGTAATCTGTTGAATATTTTAGCTGAATTCTTTTTACTTTTCTGCATGGCACCCCGTGTCTTTTCTTCCCATGCTTACATCCTGCCTCTCCTGGGAGCAGCGTCTTTCCTTAGATTTCAGGCTTTAGAGGTGTCTATGATCTTAGGTTTCTGATGGATTAGAACAAATGCGATTCTGTATTTTATCTGATGATCTGTGGCTGTTAGGATGGGCACGCGCTGTTTTCCGCTTTCTACATAATTAGCGGGAGTGGAATTCACTTGTTTTCCTATCTAACCAAGTGCGTGCCCTGTCCTGGCTACTCTTACCCAGCTAATCTCTTACAAACTGCAAAATCATTTTGTCAAGCTCCTCATCTCCTCGCCTCTTCAAAAGAAATCCTCTGAAATTGCAGCGATTTTGAAATGTAGATGTCAGCTGGAGTCTCAGGTGCTGTTGAAATGCCGTCCTCACGGCCTAAGCCCCGCAGCAGAGCGGGAGGCTGATGAGCAGAATACCCCAAAGCTCAGCCTATCTCTAAATCCTACCTGGTGCCTTGAGAGTCTAGCAGTTGTGTGAGGAGCAATACTTCTAGGATGTTGGGGTATTAAATATAAGTGCTCAGTGATAGACTGCTTGCCTCGCGCGTGTGAGTACCTGAGTTAGGGCCTTAGTAATATAACATAAGTAAGTAAAGAAACAAACAAAATGTATACAGTCACATTGGAGATACCAGAATAATAACAATGAGCAGCCCTTATTCCACTTACAAATGAAGGTCAAGAGCTGGACAGTTTTGTGTGGAGCGAGACATACGTGTGCGTGTGCAAGACAGGAGAGGATTCTGCTGAGGAGAGGGGGCGGGCGACGGCTGGATGTGGGGCTGAGTGTGGGGTGGCTGAGGGCGAGGCTGTCAGGCTGGGCGGGGGGCAGGGGGAGAGCCCCACGGTCACCTCTGTACTCTTCAACCCGGAGCCAGGCCATGTGAGGCTCCTCTGATCGCCTGGGCGTGACTGGGCAGCAAGGGTGATCTGTGCTGGGGTGTGTGACAGAGGGAAAAGCAGGTTCTCCCCACCGAGAACCTGCTGTCCTTGTGCCTCCCAATTCACTCGCCTGCCCGTGGCCATGCTGCTCTGAATACCTTAGAATCAAATTTGGTAACCGTTAACAATTTTGGGGAGAATTTCCCACAGGGGAAATAGAGAAAGAAAACACATTCTGAGAAGAAAGAAAGAAGGGGAAGGAGAGAGGGAAAGAAGAAAAGACAAAAGAAGGAAAGAAAGAAGAGAAAGAGCGAACTTCTTGATATTTTCCTATTTTCCACAGGCTGCTTTCTGAAGAGAAAGAATCTCTTGCAATCCAAAAAAAGCAGGCAATCCTGGACTGACCCAGGACATTTCACAGACCAGGAACACAGAAGGCGCAGACGCCCACATGCAGGCCTTGGTTTTGATTTTTTTAAATGCAGCATTTAAAAAAATTAATATTTAATTTTCAACCAACCCCAGCACCTCATTAAGGAGGGGCCTGTTCTTTGCGAAACTCTTCAAGGGACCTGCTGGGTTTGGCTGTAGGTGTCAGCAAATGTTTCCCAGTGCGCTCTACGGGGGAAATATTTATTTTGTAACACTCCTCCCTAACCAAAATTACAATTATGTGACATGCTTTATATGGCCAAGGAGATTTGGAGTAAGATTTTGTGTCCAGATTGTACCATAATATTGGGAAACACGCTTTTAAAAGTGTTTGTTTTTTTTTCCCCATTGGCAAGGGCAGAGTGCTGCATCCTAGAACGGTGCTTCATGAGAAGTTCTCTCTGTCCTCGAGAAAAAACAGTTTGGAACCCAGAAGAGTGGGTTTGGTTTGGGATCCTGACTCCTGCAAGGTTTCTGAAGAAGGCAACTGAGCGTGTGAAATAATCATTAGTTACCGAAAGTTTATTTCACAATGGCCTATAAAAATATGCATGTTCCACTTCTAAAGCTGCCATTTCTTTACTACAGCTATTTTTTAAAACAAAAAAGACTTTCCACAGAGCCATTTTCTGCTTTTAGTGGGATAACATTAAGAACAAGGTATAAAGGACTTTTGCCAGGAAAAAAAAAAATTACCATTTAAGGCAAAGATCTTAAAGATTTTGCTCAGAGCTGAGGATCCAGCACTGCCTGGGCTCTGTGAATGGGCACCATGCACATCCGGGCCTGGGAAAGTGGCCGCCCTGCTGGGCAATGTGGCCACAGTAATCCAAATCACATGTGCTGCGGGTGAGACGTGATTATCTGGTAAGGGAAGGCTGTTGGGAGAGGCCAGGGGCGTGACAACAGCACCCGGAAACAATTCTCACCAAAAGTTCCCAGCCCTTCTATTTGTCATCTTTTATGCATTCAGGACAGGTCCCTATGGGCGCCTCAATGCCCTGGTTACCGGGACTCAGTGTCCCCAGCCCAGGGCCAAAGAGTTTTTATGAAGGGCCATTTCTGTGGCTTCGCATCTGGTGGTCATGGCAATTCAGTGGTGTAGAACCCCAGAGAGGGATGTGTGTGGACCAAGGCAGGACTGGGGTTAATATTAGCAAAAGTAAACCAGAAAGCCTATACATGAAGTAGGTCCTGCTGATCGTTCTGTTAGGAGAGGTCACCATACATCATTTAAAATAAGAACTTCTGGGGGAAGATAAATGTTTTTATTAATAACTGTGCTTTGACATGAGTCAAAGGGGGATAATAATAATTTGCATGTGAATGGAAAGCAAATGGGTTGTCTAACTGATACATAAACTCAATAGAAAATACAGAAATGTGGGGAGGTTTAAACAAATGTATTTATGTACTGATTTGCTACTCATCCATTCAGCGTAAATTTCATATTTGGCATAACTAGTAAAGACGTGCAATGGCAGCATGGTCAGTTTAGGAAACTACTGCTTGCCCCCCTTATTTTCTACTAATAATTTATAATGTTTCCTTTGTTCATCCATCCCTAAACCAGTCATTAGCTCTGGGTTCTCACTGTATAAAAAGGGATGCTTCTTTTTATTTTCTTACCCAATGTGCAAAGAGTAATATGTCCTTCTACTTATCTAAATTCACTTTAATCTCCAAAGTGGAAAGGAAAAGTAATTTTATTATTTTGAAATTTGGAGCCAACTCTCCAAGTTTAGCTTCTTTTTAGCTTTTGCAGTTTCATAGCTTTTTTTATTAGTATATCTTTTCAGTATGTGGTTTACATTCAACTTGGGGAGTAGATGCATGCACATAGCACAGTTTGAATCTTTTTTAATCCCCTTCCCCTTCCCACCCACCTCCCTCCCTCCATCTCTAGATCCCCTTTCCCCATTTTCATTCTTATTGTTTTAGTTTTATAGCTTTATGGCTTTTTTCTCACCTTTCATCCTTCATCTTTCTAGGAAAAAAGACTCCTCCTTTCTCCTTTTGCCTTTCTCCTTTTCTTTCTCCTTCTCCCTTTCCCTCTCCCCCACCCTTCCCTCCCCTCCACCTCCCGCCCCCCTCCTCTCTCCCTTGCCCTCTCCCCCATCCTCTCCTCTTCCTCCTGGCTGGACAGAATCATTCCATTTTCTTGACCATATTATTGCACATATGTGGACCTTCTCCAGCTCCATTCTGTCTTCCCAGCCAAGGCATGTTTTTAAAAGCAGTTATTTGGAGAAAATAATCTCAACATGGTTTATTAGTTTTCCTGCTTCATCAAACACCAGTTTGCAGTGCTAACAACTATTGGGAAAGCCAAAAGTTAGTTGAGTAAATAATTTAGTTTAAAAATAGAAGTATTGACATAGGCACAATGTACTAATTTGCTAATCCGTTCAGGACATACACATGCATATAGCTGATTTAGTACACACCCACATAGTTTCAGGACATCCAAAATGGTGACAGAGGGGCTGGGGATCTAGCTCAAGTGGCAGAGCGCTTGCCTAGCAAAATGGTGATAGCATTACACACCCACACATCACAGCCAGTCAGTGACCATACTTTGGAAATTGTGACCATATTGACACATACCTGTACAGATTCCCTGCCCAACTGCACAGAGTGAAAACCACTGATTGCTTCCCACAATTAAAGAACGGGAGAAAATTCCCAGACATCATCCAGACCAGTCTCATACCCCCAAATCTGTCAACACCAGACCATCAAAACCTGACTGTGGTCTTTCTTATAAAGTCCAAGTTCCTTTATGAGGACTTGACCGCGGCCAGTACTGAGGCAAACCCTTGCAGCAGAGAGCCCAGTGGCATCTGGTTCTTTCTGCATCGAGACCCTCCTATTGCTGTAACATTGGGTTCCCCAGGGGATTAACAGGACAAGATCTGTCATCTACTTAGAAGAAGGCGAGGCACACAGTGAGCTTTGTGTAAGTTTATTATTATTTCAAAATTTCTACACTTTCTGTTTTCATAATTGGAAGAAGATGGCATAGTAAAAAACACCTATCCTAGAGGTGCGAATACAGCCCGGAAGACCGCAGGGCAGGAGAGGAACAGAAAGGAGTTTCACTTGGGCCTCAAAGGATGATGAAGCTGGGGTGCAGCAAGTACTGACTCGACCCATCTTGCTTTATCCTGAGGAATTTTCTCCTGTTGAGGACTCCGGAGAGGCAGAGAACAGATAAGTGATGTCTGATAATCTCCTGTCTTCCTTAAAGGCTGGTAAAGCACCCATAGTAAAACTTCCCTTCCAGACTAGAATCTGCCCAGTTCCCCTCTCTTTCTTTGGGGACTTTGTTTTTGTCCTCTTTTTCTCTTTGCTGAGAGGTGGAGGGAAGGCACATGGCACAATGGTAAAGCGAACACAACGTGTCTTTGCCCGACCCTGCTTCCGGTGTGGAACCTGGACCTCGGCAGACGTACCATGCGACATCTGCATCCCGAAAGCCGGGTTTTCCCAGAATATTTTAATGCAGAGGTTCCTGCCCCAGTAAAGTTTGCACAAGTTCTGATGAAAACAATAAGTCAAAACCTATTCTTGACTATGGCCCAAGGCTAGACCAAGTGCTAACTTTTTATTTTGTGAAGTGAGAACATTAAAAAGAAAACAAATTCCCATCTAATATCACCAAGACATCCTGAAAGGAAGTGTATTTTAACGACAAAATAGGGAAAGAGTAGACTTTCAGAGTAAAGGATAGTCCTTGAAACGGAAGAGAATTGGCTTTGGGAAAACTCTATTCCTATTATTTTGCTGCTGGTGTGTGCTGGTGTCTTGGGAGGTGCGGCATTGACGCGGAGGGCTGCACGTCTTTTCACAGCGAGACAGACACCTGCAGGGCCCAGGGCAGCAGACTGGGAGAGAGAGAAGTACGCTTGCTTTCTTCTGCTTCTGCTGTGCATTTCCACCACTGGTCTACTGGCTCCCCTAACGCGGCTTTATCAGCCTCCAGCACTTGACTGTCACCATGCCAGGCTTTGAGCCCCGGGACGGACTGTCCACACCACCCCACCGAGAAGTTGGCCTAAATGAGCTACTTGTTGGTGACGGTCATAGCACATCTCCTTAGTTTGACATCTGCACTGTTTCATAGCACCAAGTCAAAACCCAGGCTTGACCGTGGTCCTCACCTCGACGAGTGCTTTGGTCCTGAACGCCTGGTGAGTTTTAGACGTTCTGACTGCGTCGGGGGAGGATAAAGTGTTCAAAACGCTAGCTGGCCATGCAAGCGCTTTTCTGAAGGCAACTGCTGCCTCTAAGGAACCCGGCATTTCAAGTCAACTTGGGAAACGTCAAATGTCAACGTTCAGCCGTCCCAGCTGCTCCGGAAAGGGTCAGAGTGCTGTAGCATTAGGGACGAAATACGCAAAACTGGCATTTCTATTTTTGGTCTCCCTCCGAAGCAGATTCCTGGAATAAATTGCTGCTGCACAGCAGGATTCAAGGCAACGGTGCTGACGGCCTCACTCTCTCGCGCTGGGATGCGTACAGAAGGCTCAGCCTCTGCTGACTTGTGTCTTGAATGAAAAATGAATCCAGGTAGGAAAATGTGGCTCCTTGTAGTTTACTGGATCTTACTCAAGAGTAACGACACAAGCCTTTATTTATAGCCGCTCAACTCCCTTTCAGATGAACTCCAAATTTATTATTCTTGAAATCGAATGAGTTGTAATCACTGATTATGGAAACATGGAGCAATTTCAAGGCAAGCGGGGGAGGAAACCTTTGTCATCAGACTCTCTGGCGTTGCAACCTGCAGACAGAGACTTAATCTTTTCATTGTCTTCATTTTCACATTTGCAAAACTACCATCTGTACCACAGGAGAACTGTGAAGGTTGGAAAGAATAATTGTACTGTGACACATAGTAGGCCCTCAATAAGTAACTCTGGTCTCTGCTATCAAGAATTTTTTAGGTTGGGAAAACAAGCTCCTCTGGCATTTTCAGGGTTCTTTCTCTTCTGGGATGGGGTCCTGGGGGTGCGAAAGTGAAGGGCCACTGGGAGAATCTGATGTTCTTCATTGTGCTCATTTCTAAAAATGTTTTCTCCTTTTGGCATCAGGCAGGGGCAAGGACAGGTGTCGTTCAAGGGCAGGGAGAGAGGGTAAGTGAGTAAATGGCTTCTCCTGGGCTTTTGAAAGTCTGGAGTCCTCACCTGCCCCTTATCTACGAGGCCCACGTTAGTAGTTCACACACAAGTGAAAGAAATCCTTGCAGTTTATCATCCAACCTGGGTTGCTTTGAACGTCCCCTGGCAGGACGCATGGGAAATAGTGACCGGATATCTTTGGAAGCCGGGTTAGCATAAAGCAAACAGGACTTGAATGAGCTCAGGGGCCGCTACGGAGTTGGATGAAGAACTCATTTTCCTGTGACTATATCTCACCTCCTGTTTACTTCACTGAAGGAAGAGATCGGGAGGTCACCTGCTGCTGCTCGTCAAGGCCAAGGACTGAGATGCCAATGGATAATCTGCTCTGATTTTTGACGTTTTCCTCTGCTTCTAGTGGTGCACTTGGTAAACACTTGGTGCTTAATAAGTGTTAGCAGCCATATGGACACCCTGATGCCAATAAGCTGACTTGAAAGTCCAGAACATCCAGCCCCCAGTGCCCTGGCTGATGGGGAGGAAAGGTCTCTCTGACGCCTGGCTTGGTGTGTGGCACAAGCCCTTGGCTAAGCCTCAGACACCCCACTTAGTAGCTGCCAATCTCCTGCCCTCTCTGAAAGAGCCTGTTTTTCTCCCTGCTGGGCCCCCCACTTCTTGGGATTTCCTCAACGCTGTCTGTCCAAGTCTTTCTGCTGCTGGAAGTGTTTGCTCAGGCCCAGAAACACTGGGAGTGGAAAAACAGCTTAGCTCTCGCCACAGCCACAAATCCTCCGCCTTCCCCAAAGCCTGGGGGTTCTCCTCTCACTGGGGCACAGCAAGTCTCGAGCTTGGACTCTGAGGCCCAGCCAGCCGGCCAGGCCTGTTCTCCCACCAGCACAGGCCAGCGTACAGCGTCCCCGCCCGGGACAGCACCGCTGTGATTTCCGGGGCCACAGGAACAGGATCGAATGAGGCCTGGCGCCTTTTCTGCTGAAGCTCAAAGCTCCGTGGGTCCTTGGTCCTGTGCCCACTGGCCGCCAGGCTGAACCAGGGCGCTGAGTTCATGCTGCCCAGTTTGTTGTGCGTTTGTTCGTAGCAGCTGTGGTTGCAAATATCAACTTGTGCAGTTTTTAATTCTGTGTAGTGCTGCCCTGAAAATGGGCTTAACTGCTTTTCAGTATGGTCATTATGACTCTCTTAATTCCCTTCCCCACAAAACCTTGCATGAGTCATGGCTGGAGAATCTTGCTCCACCCGGCTGCCCGCTCTGTCACAAGAAGCAGAAAGGCTGGCTTCCTGGGGTTTCTCTTCCTGGCTGTAAACTCTGTCCTCCCTGCAGGACTGTTACCACTGATCCAGGACCGGAACACCAGTGAGCCCCTAACCTGGCAGGGCTGGGGCTTCTCTGTACCACCCTATCCCCCATCCGGAGGGAAGGCAGCGTCTGCTGTGGAGGATGCAGCGGCCCAGCAGACAGAGGGGTCTGTCCTGTGCCGGGAAGCCCGGTCAGGACTTGCCCTTCCCGAACTCAAGCTATGTGCTCCTGGGCCCAGCTGTGCTCCTTTGGTTAAAAAGGACGGCAGGCCTCCGTGTTAATTCGCTGACTTGCTATCACAAAGCAGCACATGCCGAGTGGCTTAAACAACAGAAAAGTACTTCTCACAGATCTGGTGTCTGGAAGGCGGAGATCATCTGTGTCGGGCCTGGCTCCTTAGAGTGTAGATGTTCATCTACTCTGTGTTGTCACACAGTCTTCCCTCTGTGTATTTGTGTCCACATTTCCTCAGTGTATAAGGACACCAGTTATATTGGGTTGGGGCCCTAATCACTGCATTTTAACCTAATTACGTCTTTGATGACCTGTCTCCAAGTACAGTCACATTTGGAGGCACCGACAGTTAGGGCCTCAACACAGGAATTTCTGAGGGGAAGACCAAGCAATATAGCAGCTCCCTAGAGCAAAAGCTTCTGTGAAGGATGCTCATGGCCTGGAGCTGAGCTGGGCCACAAAGGGTTTCTGTCCCTTGTAGAATTACCAGCACTGTGATTGAATCGTGAGCTGTTGAGCTGGTCCACTGATGTCGTCTGCCTGTCAGACTGGACTCCCCCAGGACGGCGGGTGGGTGACCATGCTGTCCTGTGCCACACCCTCAGCACTCGGCCCAGGCTTGGCACATGGAAGGCCAAGTCTCTCATGACGCGAAAGTCTCATGCTTGGCATTCCGGCTCCTTCTGCCTCGATTTTTGTAGCCCCACCTGATTCACCCCGATTTCAGATGGTCACATGCCAGATCCTGTATTCCACTTCACAACAGATCGCTTCTCTTACCCATTGCCAGATTCCTGGCGGAGGCCTTTGTAACGTGACTGATTAACAGAAAATTTATTTAATCTATTTTTTTATGTGACACAGGAACTTTCACGAATGAAGACCCAAAGAGGCAGGAAAACCTTTGCATTTTCATACTAGGTGAAGGAGCAGCAGTCATGGAGAAGAGACAGAGGAAGAGGACATGGTCGGATGGTGGAGGAGGGATGCTGGCACTCAGCGCTGTGCTTCCTTTTCTCGGGATGCAGGGAGGGCCTCTGTCCTGCACCCCACCAGTATTCTTACCTACTTAATACCACCTTGAAAAATCAGCCACATTTATGTTTAACTAAAAACATGTTAGAAGGAAATGTACCATAGGCTCGATATTCTGTTTATATTTTAAAATGAACAGATGTTGAAACAAATGCACAAGTGTTAAAACGAATGTTTGTGTAACCTATAAAATCCTCTCCCGAGCCACCTGCCCTGAGCAGGTCCTGGAGGGAGAAGACCCACCTGGCTTTCAGGTTGCTGAGAGACTTCCGGGCTTCATCAGATTAAGTAGGCCGGCTGGAAGGACGAGGAAGTGGCTGTGCTGACATAAGTCACCCCAGAATTGAAGCATTAGCATCACAGTGAGACACCACACTCAGGGAAGATGAGATGCCATCTTTCTCGTTCTCTCTTCTCCTGCAAGTCCTCAGCAGTCTTATCTAGAAATCGCACTGGGCAGAATGGGGTCACATACTCCTCTCTGAATTCAAAGAGGAAGTGAAGGTCGTCTGGGGTGGAAAGGATGCTGGGTGACAACCATGGTTCGCGCCACACCCATCAACATCTCGCCTGCCTGTGAGCAGGCTGTGGCTGAGGCGGGTGCCCACTGCCGTGCATTCAGCAGCTCCCCTGACCCCAAGCCAGGCCAGGGCCAGGGCAGAGAGTTTTGACCAGAGGCGGGGCTCAGGGGCGGCCGGTGCCATCATGCCACAGCTGTGGTCTCCCCCAGCTGGCCGTGTCTGGCTTCAGGTGGAACCACCGGTTTCTTGAATAATGCTGCCTCTTCCCCGCCTCCCACACACAGGTTTGCAGAGGACCTGCAAAAGCCAGGCCAGCCCCCACCGTGCCCCACCTGGACCCTTGAATCTGGATGAGGCTCTGCCCTGAGTCTGCCGTGGATGCTGCTGGGCCAGACCCGCAGGGCTCATTTTCTCTGTCTCCTTCTAAACTCCCTGGCTGCTCCTCAGCTGTCAGGCTGCCAAGTCCTGAATGTCTCCTGGCTCCATCTGCAGCAGGAAATGGGCCTGACAATTGTTCTTCCAGAGCCGGTGATTTTTCAAAATGTATTTGCACAGATCCCACACACGCTTCATCTCTGAAACCCCAGGCTGCGCTCGGCTCTGATTTACTAAGCACGTACTACAGTCCCGGCTCTGCTCAGTGCTGAGGGGCTGGGCGGGGGAGGGAGGGCACTGAGAAAGCATCTGATGTGCTGTCTGCTTTCGGTTTTGTACTCTGCTCCCAGTGACGGTCACACACTTGGACAGTGAGATCAACAGACTGCCTGGCTACAGGTGACTTAAGTGATCCAGAAGAAGAATACCGTGTGGATTCAGAGAAGGGCAAGAACGACACAGGTAGCGTGAGTGTGTGTGTGCATGTGTGTGTGTGTGTTTGTGTGTATTATTCTCTCTGCCCCTGTTCATTTTGTATCCCCGCTCTTCCTGCCAGGTGTCCTGAGGGCTGACAGCCATGGACACTACCCTTGGTGCCCAGCTGGGTTTGCCAGGGTATCATTGGCAGGAGATGGTGGACAGAAGGAAGGTGAGGCAAGATTTATTTCCCCTGCTTCCTCCCTGTCTCGTGACCTAGTATTAGCCTGTTCCTCTAACTTAGCAGCTCCTGTAGGGAACAGGATGGCGATAGCTTCCTTCTTGCTTCCCTTCATTTTCCCACTCCTCAGGAAGCAGTCCTTGCATTCTTCTGGGTTCTCCTGAGGGGCTCCACACACAGGAAGTACTTCCTGAAGCAGCACAGCCCTGAGCTGGTCTCAAGTGTGAGTTGGTGTGCTGTCTGAGCAGAGAAGAGAACCAGTGCCTCTCTAGGGGGAGCACAGTCCGGCCGAGGTGCCGATGGAGGTGGAATGAATATCGGTAGACACTGGTTAGATTGAGACAGAAGCCTGGAAAACAGGATGGCAGCCGAATGTGGAGTCATTGATTGTCAGCCTGAGGGATCCAGCCTTCCCCTCTTGAGCTAATGAGGCAAAATGTTTTACTTTATTATTAATGAGTTTGTTTTGGTTTTCATTTCTACTTTTTCCTTATTAATGTATTTTATTATCACCAGTAATAGAGCTCATATTTATTTAACACTGTTTCAGACTGCATTAGTCCCTCCCCAAATCTGTATGTTGAAGTCCCAACACCCAGTATCTCAGGGGGTGATCCTATTTGGATATGGGATCATCACAGAGGTAGTAGAGTTAAACAAAGTCTGTTGAAAGGGTCCTGATCCAATATGACTGTTGTCCTCATAAAAATGTGAGATTTGGACACATGCATGGAGGAGGACAATGTGAAGAGATGAGGGAGAAAATGACCATCTTCTGGAACAGATCCTCTTCCCTCCCATCCATTGGAAGGAACCAGCCTGCTGACACCTTGCCTCGGACCTCCAGCCTCCAGCCTGTGAGACAGTTAGTTTCTGCTGATAAAGCCACCCTGACTGTGGCACTTTGTTATCAACCAACATACTCACCATATGACTTGTGCTAAGACACGTGCTCTCGGATTCCTTTTCTCTCTGCTACCAAAACAGTCCCTACTTCTAGTCCCCATCTCAGCAGACTTCAGCTCTGGCCACCACACTCAGCACTCGGATGCTTTACCTGGCTTTCACATGTCCATTTATTGAGCACCATCCTAGGTTCTGGAAAGACAAAATAGATAAAAATCCCCACTCTCCTGGAGCTGACATTTGATGTTTTTTAATGTTTCCTGTCTCCACCAGAAAAGCTGCTCCTTGGGCAGAGATAGTGTCCCTCTTTTGACCACATTAGACCTTCCAGGGAGTGAACGATAAAGAAACCAAGATTAGAACATTGAGATCCCTCGCTCGGTTGGGTTTTACTCACATCCAAACACCAAATCAACTTGAAAGAAGCCTGGGCCGACTCACCAATGGGCGCTGGCGTTCCTGGGGCATCATTCATCCAAGGCCGTCCAGCCTTTGGCCAGGCAGGTGCGGTGGTGAAGGCAGGTGGGTGGGCTGGGACAGCTGCTCTTAACACCCCACTGGAACCAGTGGGGACAGCATGGATCCAAACCCTCTTGACCTCATTGGGAAAGAAGTTACCAGCTTTCTGGAGGCCCAGATATGAGATAGAGGAAGCAAGTTCTAGATGCTGTGAAAGAATCCTTGCACTTCATTCCCTGGGAATTCTAGAAGACAGTTCATTGTGTTGTCCTCTCTTATTGCTCCTGAAGTCCTCAGATGCTCACTGGCAGCACCCACCCCATCTCCTTAGCCTCTCTGCTCTCTGACACAGCTGGCAACATGCCTGCGATTGCTGGGTCTTGTGCCTTTTGGCCCATGTGACCAGAAGCATGGGCATCTTGACAATGAAATTATACTCCAGGTAGCCCAAATCCTGCCGGATATGGATCCACAGCAAGTAGGACTGCATAAATTAGTGGGTAACACTGGCCTCAGTTACCACTTCTGAAAGGCTGAGGATGATGTCTTGGAAAGATGGCACAGCACCCCTAATTCTGAAACTAGGGTAGTCATCCATGTGCAGATGGGAACCCAAACATTCAGGAAGCTCGATGCTGGCTCCAGGTCTCTTTCTCATCATAGTTCCCACAAGACTGTTCACAGACAGCAACATATCAAAATTGTGAGTGATTTGTATATTGAACTCTGTTCAGTGCTGCAGACTGAATCCAGGGCCTCTTGCATGCTAAGCAAACATTTTACCACTGAGCTACATCCCTGGGTCTTGTACCCTGGTTTTTTTTAAAAAAAGATGGATTCTAGATGACCCCATAATAATGTCCACCACACTCACTTTTATTCCAATTTGCTCTCACAGATGGCAAGAAAGGGGTGGACGACAGCTGCCGGTGAGCTGGAATTGCGTGCGAGTGTTGGCTGAGGGAAGTGTATTGCATGAACATCATCTTGTGGGCTGCAGCAGAAAAAGTGGAGAACCAAACTGCTTCAGGTTGTTAAGGGATGCACTTCTGGAAGATCCATTAATAGAAAGTTTTGGAAACCAGCTTGGAAATTTTGACACGTTGCCGCTTTCATCTGCTAAGCAGCTTACAAACATCCTCCCCCTCCTTCCCATCATTCCCTCCAACGTCTCTGCTTCAGCCTGACCATCTGAATTTTTCAAGTGAGATTGCAGACCGAGTGGGCTGGCTTCAGGCTCTGACGGGAGATGGGAGTTTTGGGGATAGGAACCATTAGTCTTCAGAAGAGTCCCCAGTAATCTAGTCGTCCAAAAGACCAAGACCTCCTGGCTGGGGGAGGTGCAATCTTTCCCTGAGCTGAACGCTTGGTGTCACTGGGAATGTGGCAAGTTGGGGCCACTTTGCAGAAGTGAAATAGCTCCAAGGATGCTTCTCTCCTATTTTAGAATGTGCGCTATGACACACAAAACCCAGCTCACAGGGGTACTGTGTTTTCTAGGAAATCTCAGCCACTCCCTTCTCACTCTTCTCTACTGTCCTTTACTGCAGTGTCCCCCAACATGTGGAGCAGGAACTCTGGGGGTCACACCAGGGCCCCTTTGCCCACCCTCCAACCGCACAGGCAACAGCTTACATCCTGGTGCCAGGTAGCATGGAGTTAACGGTCTCTCTTTTTATTTGTGTCTCTGCTCCCCGCCGTGTGAGAGGCGTGATGGATGCTCCCAGCTCCCCAGGGGCTGCAGGGGGCAGAGCTGAAGGATGAACTGAGGTGGGAAAGAAAGGCAGGTTTGTAAATAAACAAGGGCAGAGTCGGGAGACCCGGGGCCTGGCTCCTGCCGCGGCTTTCCGGGCTTCTGACAAGGGGAGCTCCTGAGGCCCCCTCCAGAGCAGGCTGGGGGAGGCAGTTATTGTTTTTGGATTTCACTAAGATGAACTCCAGATGATTTTCCGAGGGCTGATTTCACAGCACATTTGCTCCATCTGAGCAATCGCTCTCTGCAACAGTTGGATTTCTACTCGTTGTTTACCTCGTGTGCCCGGAATCAGGACTGTCTGCCTCCTTGGGATTGAATCCTTTTATTTTCTTTGGGGCTTGGCCAAACCTTTCCATAGACCCTGGTTTCCCCTGGTTCTGTCTGGGCTTTTCTCTTTGCATGCAGCAAGACTACACCAGATCCACAGCAGTTCCCAGAACCTCGCCACCATACCCACTACTGCAGAACATAAAAAGGAGAACGGAAGCCACCAAACTCTTCACCTGCACAGAGTCCCAATTTAGGAAATGGTCGGGGCACTTCCTCTGCAAGCTGTGTGACAGGACAGATTGCCAGGTCGTTTCACATGTGGCAGAGAGAAGTGTGGAGCTGTGTGAGAGTGAGGGCCGTGGCCGTGTGGGCCGTCTGGGGACAGAGTGCTAAGATGGCCAGTCAGAAGGCCTTGCATTGAGACCCTTCCTGGCAAGGGTCCAGTGAGTTGTACCAGAGTCTCAGTGTTTATCCTTATTCTTTAATCTTGTAGAGTTCCCTGTACTTACACGTTTATAAAACAAATAAAACCATCCTTGTAGGCTATTGGTTTTTTTTTTTTCTCCTCAAGGAAAGACACTTGTCCCTGGCTTTTGCACACAGTCACATTCGAACTCAGGGTTGACAGCATTTGCTAAGGAGAGCAGCAGTGTGTTTCCGTGAAATGTACAGCCCAGTGTCAACCCCACCGGGAAGTGTATCCCACACCAAGGCTCCCCAACCCCAGGGAGCCATGGAATTCCTCCCACCCCTTGGCAGGGCCTGGCCAGCCCTTCCTCTGCCCTTGTCCTCTCTTGCCCCTCCCTGGCCCTTTGAAGGGTCTGAGGACCACCTGTTCTGGTCCCTCAGCGCCGCCTGGCACCTGCCCTGAGGACAGGGCTGTGGAGGGCACTTGTCATTCGCTTGCGGACCGTATATGGTCCTTCAGGCTCCTCATTCCCACCGTTTCCACCCGCTGCCCCACACCCACCATATCTGCCTTTACACTCTCCAGTGAGACCTAGTATCTGAAACTGTGGTCAAAGCAGCTGCCTTTACAAGAAAATGAATCCAGGCTGTGGAATCAGACCTGAGCTCCACTTAATTGCCTGCGTGTCCCTGAATGTGGTTTTGTGCTTCTCTGAGCCTCGGTGGCTTGATCCGTAAAAATGAGGAAATGGTGGGTGCTTCTGTGAGTCTCCAATATGATATTTTAAACAGCCCTGAAATTGTAAGGAAGTGGGGAAGGAAGGCACTGGACTTGGTTTATTTCACAGGTAACAAGGGTTGGGGAACCCGCACCAAAATGCTGGGATCTCATCGACTCCAAGAGAAACCAGTCTCCGAACTAGATTCTAGAAGGAAAAGGGAAGAAGAAACTGCACTTTGCCAGCTCTGGGGGATGGAAACATTTATGGGTTCTGTTTGCTGTCACTGTGTGTCCCTGGCCTCTGGGGATTTATCTAACAGCTCAGAGGTTGAGGTGGCCGATTCCTCCCTAACTGGGGGGTTGTGAGGGGAATTCTCATGCAAGGAGGCAGCCTGTGGAGACTGCTCCTGTGGCTTCCACTCCCGCCGTCCTTTGTCTCTCGTCAGGCCTTTGGGTGGACACGGCTTGGTCTTCCTTCCGCTCCTTCCCTGTCGTGCCCATCTTCTGACTTAGTGTTCAAACCTCAGCTGGGAAAGCCCAGGGGAAGTCTTCGGCATTGAGGGACAGGCTGGCAAACTAACATCCCGGTTGTCACTGTCCAAGTCTCTTCACTGTTGTCCACTCACCAACTCAGGCCCTTGGCGGGTGGGACTGTCCGACAGGTCAGGAGGGAGTCACTATCTCTGGGGACATGAAGAGAAAACTTGTGATTTGATGAAGCGTCTGTTTTCTACAAGTGTGACCCACTGTGCTTAGACAACATTTCCAAACAGGAACAATCCGAATTCACACGGAAGAAGCCTAAATTTTCCGGGAAAAAATAGCTGTTGTTTTTAAACCAACACATGATAATTGTACATTTTATTGGGTACAGCGTAATGACTCATCACACTTGAGCAAGAGGCATGACCAAATCAACGTAATTAAGCGTGTCCGTCGCCTCAAACATTTATGTCACTGCTATTTTGAAATATATGTGGTACAAACACAATATATAGTGAAAGTTTAAATTAAAAAAATTATTACAATTAAAGATACCTTGCTATTAATCTCCCTGAAAATATTAATGCCCCTCAAAATACTCCCCCCTTTCTTCCAACACACTTACCGCATCATTCTTACCACTTTCTGAAGCAGTTCTGGAAATCCTTGTCCATAGCTTCATGAAGTGTGATCAAAAATACGGTGAATGCTGCTGCTAAGTGCTGTCCAGAGAAAGGCAGGCACATAAAAACATTGTGGTGTGTCTCCAGCCACCCTGTTCACTAGATCTGGCACCGTACAACTTCCAGCTCTTCCCCAAAGTCAAAATGACCACAGAAGGCAAATACTTTGAATCAATTCAGGATACGGAGGCAGCTACAACAGTGTAACTGAAGACACTCATGAAAGAGGACTTCCAGAGCCATTTCAGAAAGTGGCAAGAACAGTGGGATACGTTGAAAGCCAAGAGGAGTATCTTGAGGGGGATTAATGGCAATGTGTCTTTTACCATTATTTTTAAGAATTTAAACATTCAGTATATTTTTTGATCATGTTAATTATAGTTAACCTACTCTGCTATTGAACCCTAGAAACTCTTCCTCCTTTCTATCTGTAATTTTGTACCTATTAACAAAAAAAGCACAGCTGTTATGGTTCAAGGCTAATGGAGGGCTCAGAAGGGATTATGTAGTCTAAAATGCCCAGTTCTTACATGCAAACAATGCCCATTCTGTAAACTTTTATTGCTGTATACTACCAAAATTATTTACTTGAAACTGCTAAGAAGTAAATATTACTTAACTTTTGAAAAGAGCATTATATATGTGTGTGTGTGTGTATTCAAAAACAAAAACTTTTATTTTTTGCAGCAACGGTGACATAGCTGATGTTCCATGCTCCCTGAGATTTCTATTTCCTCCACGGACCAGCAGTAACAATAAACAATAACAAAAGTTTTATATCCCTAGAGGTGCAGCAGTAACAAGCAGAATTCTTTGCATAACTGATATATCTTTTTCCATTCTTTCCTAGAAAACACAGTATTAGAAAGGTGTAAGACTACAAAAGGACAAGTTTCCTGAATTTGCAAATTTCATCAATTCAGGAAAATTCTCATTTTTGTATCTTTGAACATTGTCTTTATCAATTTCTTCTATTCATTTCTCTGGAATCTAATAAAATTTATATTAAATGTCAAAAAACAGACTGCAATGAAAATATAATTAAATATTTAATCATAAAATATATACACAAAGTGAGATACAAGTATTACATTTCATAGAAATAATATAGTATAAAATTATGTACCTATGTTTATAATACTTTAATAAAGTAAATAAGGGTTTTTGTCTGTTCTTTTAAATCTTTTATTATTGCTGTGTTTTGTTGTGTTTATTTTTCCTTCTGAAAAGACGGAATAGGCAGAAGAGATGGTGGTAGGGAACTGCTGCCAAGCCTAATTTGGCCACAGTAAAAAAAAAGTTAGCAGGCACTTTCCAGGGAAAGAACCCTGTGAATAATTTTTCTCAATTCCTCTTTTTCCTGAAAATGGTCTGAGGATTAATGGCTAGGGAGGAAAGCATTTTTAGACACCCTCCTAGGCAATGGTAGGAAATTTCAGGTGTGAAATTATAATATAGGTTATCATCTAAGACCAAAACATTTGCCTTATCCACCCAAAAGATGCAGAGGGCATATGGGTTGACTGTCTTTTCTTCTCTTTTTATTACACACAAAATTTCCCTTCAATGAAAGAAAAGAGGGGAGGAAAAAATTAATCCAAAAAATTAATTGTAGGCTTCTGCTCTATTGTGAGGAGAAGCAAGATATTCAGAGACAAAAGTCAGAATGAAATGCTATCGCAAACTTTCAGGAGATGTGTGTAAATGGAGGAGCTTGGAGGAACGGGGTGGAACCAGGCGATGGTGGCTGTTTCTGTCCCCAAGGTGGCCGTACTGGAGCCATGACTTGCAGGGAAATGGATCAGGCTTTGTGGACCTGATTCTGTGATCTGCAGAAAGCTCTGGGATGCAGAGCAGACTGGCCAGGGTCTGGCTCGTCTCCGAGCTTCATCTCTGAGCTCCGTCCATGATTTCTGTGTGTGGCAGGTGACCAGCACCCCAAACATCCCACGCTGACCTTGTGTCTTAGTTAGGTTTTAGAGCCAATGGTCTTAAGGGAGCAGATTTAATAGGGGACATTTACAGATCACAATATTGAACCAGAAGCCAAATGCAGAAGGTGCTGAATGTCCATCTAGGCACAGAAGACCCAAAAGATCCAATCAAGGGCTGGCAGCCCACAACACTGTCCCATGTACATCCGTGTCTGCACATGATGGCTGAAGAGATCTTCCCTGGAACCAGGATACGATGCTCACAGCAGAGATGACAACCAGAGCTCCCCCGAAGCAACAGCGGCCATCCTCGATGATGGCAAAGCCCTGAGCTCCTTCTTCGACGAGGACGGCCGAGCCTCCTCTGGAAGAACCAGCCGCAGCAGAGCTTCTCCTGGGAAACAGCCCGCCAACTAGCTACAGCTCCCACTCTGCCTTATGTTGTTGCATCGGCAACAACCCTCAGGTGGATCTCGTACGCCCAGCATCACACCAACTCAGTCCAGCTGGGCGTTCTGGCTCAAGTTGACCATGTTAAATCCACCACACCTTGGTTACCCCAATAGCCAGCCTCTGTGGTGGCATCAGGGCCAACCAAGGGCTCAACAACCCGGAGACTGAGCACCAAAGAAGCACGGACTCCACACGCCATGTGGGATCACAGGGCTTTATGTTTACAGTGATTGTTTCTGCCTCAAATTATAAAATCTACATTTATTATGCAAGAGTGGGACCTATTAAACTATGTAAAAAAGAAAACAAGTATCACCCCAATCCAACCACCTGTTAAAATCCCAGCACTCTTCTTTCTTCCCATGAGTGCCCATTACATGTATGCATATTTGCCCCTAAGTCAGATATCAGTGAGTATTTGTCGCCCCAGCGTCTCTCACTCTGGGGAGGCTCAGCTCTGTTCTACCCCCAACCTAAGGACAAGTCCAGAGTCCTCCCCAGTGTGTCTGGAGACTCCAGAAAGTCTTGGGCCCACTAAGATCACTCCCACCTGCAAGCCTCTATTTCTACAGCTAATTTTACTGTGTTGCTCTGCATTTCATGAACTAAGATGGACAATGAATCTTTCTTTGGATTTCTATCTCCACTCAGGAAAAGCATTTATTAATGTAGTAGACTTTGCTGAAAATTGTAGGTGGGGGTAGTTTGGGAGGTGAGCTTGTAGCCATGGTAGCACCTTCAAAGAGAATAGCAGGGCATCTCTGTGCTCTCTGGGCGGCCCACGTGTAGGAAATCTGTGATTTCTTCACTCCGGGAGGTCTCAGACCCACACATCTCTGCTCCTTGCCTCCGCCTCAGTTCCAGCCTCCTCTCCTCCACCCTCTTCCCATCGCCCCCAAATCATCTTTTCTGTTGCTTCGCACACCTGTCAGCACCTCTCTGCTCAACTTCTCCTTTCTAACGCAGGTAAGTGGCTTATAAAGGAATTTGTTTAAACAAGGACCTTTTTTCTGATAGCAACTGTTACAATACTAACAATCTTGAGATCATACTCTGTGTACAGTCTTTGCTCTGCCTTTAAGTTGTGCATTACACTGTTAGCACTTTCTCGTATCATTAAATATTTAATGCCCTGAGTTTCATCAAGTAGATGCACGGTGTGCATTTCAGTTGATTCCACTATTGTTGGGTGCTCTTTGCTTTGGAGAAATTTATAAAGCAGAAATCATTAGCTCAAGGGTCTGAAGCCCAATGCTAATTGCTACATTGTTGTCCTGAAAGGTTATGTCAATTTGCACGCTGCCCAGCTGTAAATGAGAGTGTCAAGGGACTTTATTCTTCAAACAATAGGCTAATTTGATATTGGCTGTGGAAGAGACTCTCTGAGGGCAGAGGCACAGCCTGGGGAGCCCAGGGCTCTGAGGGCTGCCCTGGGCAGTTGATTAACTCTCAGGGGGTCTGGTGCCACAGCCCCAGCCCACACCCGATGCCCACAGGCTTAGGAGTGAAGGAAAATCCTGCCCCCAACTGCTGCCCTTGGAGGTGTGACCTGGGACAGCACATTCCACCTCTGCCACTGAGAAGGAGCCCCAGATAGGCTGCCCTGGGCAGCTGCCTCAGCATTTCCTGGACAGATGGGTAGCTGTGGGCAAGTTTACCTAGGCAGAGGTACTTCTTCCCTGGGCAGGGGCGCTGTTTCTGGCCCACCCAGGCTTGTTTTTCTCTCCCTCCTTGGAGCTTGGAGGAGTTAGAAGGCATCATTTCCTCATTACTCCATCCCTCCAACAAAGTAATATGCTTATGGATCTGCTTTTCCCCTTCCTAAAAGCTTCAGGGCCTCACAGGAGAAGGCCACCCCTTCTGTCCCCTTCTGAGAGGAAAGATGTCCAGGCAGCCTGAGGCGTCTCCCCTCTTCATTCCGTTAGGACTCTGGTGAGCGCCGTTCCTCCCACCTGTGAGTGAAGCACACGTGTGTATAACCAGCCGTCCCGACTATTTTTAAACCGACTAAAAATACCACTTTACCTCTGAGGAGTGTGCTGAAAGAGCATGTTCAGGCTATCAGGCGGATTTTTACAAATATAAAATGCCTTAGCATCATCTGCTCTCACACCCTGCTGGACCCTCTCCTGGGAAGAAAGCAAAGGCGTTGGGTGATGGGACTGCCAGGGCTGGATGATGCCCTATCTGATTTGTCTTCTCCTCTATGCTCCGGACTCCCAGGTGCATCCTGCAGCCCTGACCCCAGCTCAGGGCCTGACCCACTGTGTGAGTCCTGTGTGGGGTGGCTGCAGACAGAAACGCAGCAAAGGGGGCTTCCTGGGAGGGGACTGCACAGGCGACTGGCAGCGGGGGGGCTTGGACGTTATGATCCCCTCGTGTCCCCTCTTGGGTAGGAGAAACCCAGGCATGTTGTCTGTCTCGCTCCCACGCTAGGTCTTTCCACAGCGTCCCTGGCCTTGTCGCTGTCTGGGCCATCTGCTCGCCCAGTGTAAGTCTCTGCTGCAGAATGGAAGATCAAGTGCCCTCTGGTTCCAGGTCAGGCTCTAGGGCTTTAACCTTGAGGCGGAGGCTCAGCTGCCCTAGCAACCGCCGCTCGCCCCACAGCAACACCTCCTGCAAAGGTGGCCCGCATGTCCTTGGCTGCCGGCTTCCTGGGGCGATAAAAATAGCTGAGACCTCGCAGCTGCTGAAGGGCGCCTTCTGGAAGGAGGTGATTGATTCTCACAGCTGAGCCTCGGGGTCAGCGAGCCTTGTGCACGCAGAGACACCGGGGCGAGGGCCGGGGGTTCTGCTATAGATAGAGCTGTTGACAGAGCGATCCTGGGCTTCTCCCCACCTGCGGGGAGCACAGAATGAGCTAGTTAAAAGGAACCGCAAAGGACCTTGGAAATCATGCAGACACGTGCCCCTTTTCTTTTGGGTCATCTTTGACCTTTTTGGTATGTGCAGTTACTTCCCCTCCTTCATTCTGGGACGCTATTTAAGCAAGGGAAGTATTCATTTTCAAGGAAGGTAATAAGGTGCCAGCTTCCCCGAAAACAATGGTAAGGAGCTGTCAGGGCTTATGAAACACTCCAGGGACACCAATGTCAGACGGCTCCCCACGGCCCAGAACTGGTATCTGTTCCCCGCGTGGGCCGGAGCAGCATCCAGCTCGCCCTGCCAGGGTACTGGGCTTGGTCATCTGCCAGGGCTGCTCTCCAGTTACCCGCGATGAGCTGAGGTTAACTGCACGTGGAGCTCCCGACCAGGAGGAACGGAGCAGCTTTTAAGCCAGACCCGCATCCCCAAGCTGTTGAACGGTGAACATGTAAACAGCTGGGCCTGTGAAGTCGCACAGCTGGACTAGATCGGGACAGTTTGGAGATACGGCCATATGCATTTACTTTACAGTACATATTTTCTAGGCACTCTATTCCCCAGTGTTCTATAAAGTAATACTAATAAGTTTTCAGAGAGAAAGAAAAGTCACTGGAGGAGGGAAATTAAGAGGCAAACAAGAAAGGCTATGTTTTCAGATGAGATTATTAGAAGGACGAGGAGTGGGCGGGGTGGCCAGACACCGAGAAGATGTCCAGATGGCTGCCGCTGCAGAGGAGAAGGTGCCGGCTGTAATAGGAGCAGCAGGAAAGGGAGATGGAGGACGACTGGATTTCATGAGGGAGACAAAGGAGGACGGTGGGGGAAGGCCCACCAGCTTGAAAGCGCTGCAGCCCCTACCCTTGTCTGTCCTGGAACCTCATGAGATGCAGGCACAGCGCTCCCCGCCTGACCTTCGCTCCTCATCTGCTCCCGTGAATTGCAGCTTAGCAGCTCCAGACTCTCCCCAGAGAGCACCTCACTTAATCCCAGGGTCACCTCTACAACTCTCAGTGCCTTTAGGGTTTGATATCTGCAACCGAATGGAGGGTTTATGCAGCAGCTATCTGGATTCCTGATCATGAAAAATTTAGAAATCGATTATTAGACAGGAGCAAAGATGATCTGGAAGCTGGAGCAGACAAACGTGGATGGCACGGGGTGGGATGAAAGGCATCGTAATTAGTCTTTTGTGGGTGGGTGCTGGGAAT
This sequence comes from Hystrix cristata, assembly GCA_004026905.1. Taxonomy (NCBI): domain Eukaryota; kingdom Metazoa; phylum Chordata; class Mammalia; order Rodentia; family Hystricidae; genus Hystrix; species Hystrix cristata. The sequence goes on along the minus strand of PVJO010001977.1, from coordinate 127,138 downwards.
CGAACTCAGGCCCTTGCACTTGCTAGGCAAGCGCTGTACCACTGAGCTAAATCCCCAGCTGCCTGTAATTAGTCTTGAAAAGAGAAGCCCAGGTTTGTCTCTCATATTTGTGAGGGCAGGCTGTACTCTGCTCCACACTGGGCGAGGCCTTGCACACGTGTATGTGATGTGACGCTTTGGGCCGTATATCCGCACCTCATCTCCACACCACTGCCTAGGACCAGGGCCGTGTACATCAGCAGTGTGGGCCATTCTGGGGAGGGGAGACCTGGGAGAGACCACAGACTGGGCCACTTGAGCAGTACGTTCCCAGGATGCCACTGCCTGGGGTGAGACTTAGTAGGAGGCATCCCTGGGTCCAGGTGTGGCTGCCCTCTTGGGCTCCCACACTTGTCTTCTCTTGTGGAAAATGGTGTGACTAGGAAACAGTTAGATGGAGCTGAGTAAGTCAGGTGCTGAGTATATCAAATTCAACCGCATGCCTAGGCTACCCCTTTCTCTGTACTTCTCCTCCATGAAAGTTTCCACCACACATCCTCAGGGAACCCTGCTCCTCACTTCTCCTCCACCTCCCGGGGAGCATTTGGTCCTGGCAACCCCAACTCCTCCGCACAGCAGAATCTTCTCTCCTTCTCAGCCCTTGGCTACTGTCCTGTGCCTGGACTCATTTCCTGGCCTCCAGGAGAAAACTCCTCTCCTTTAACCTCCACACCGCCAGCTCAGCATCCCAGTCCTGGGGTAAGCCTGCACCCTTAGCCTACAGCCTGTCTGATGCCAACACAGTGAAGTCCAAGCCCTTGAGCCCAGCCTGGAGCTCTCCTACTACCCCCCCTCCCTGCTTCCCAGGCTCCAACATGAATCTCGTCAAACATTTTTATAGTGCATGAGACTTAGGTTTCTGACCTCTTTGCCTGTTTGCTAATGCTTCTTCCTGTGCCTGCAGGGCCCTTTCTCTGTCCGTTTATCAGTGAGTACTCACTTCCTCCCAGATGGAAACCTTTCCAATGTCCCTATCTCCCTTTCCTCCCCAGGCAAAATGGATCACTTCACACGTAAACCGAACTAATATCTCTGTAACAGCAATCACAATGTTTTGTGCCATTTATTTGTTTACAAGTCTGGTTTGTTGGAGCCAGACCGCATGCTCTCTGAAGGCAGCGGCTGTCTTGCTATTCCTGGCGTCGCTGTGCCTGACATGGAAACGGCTGTTAAACTGAAAGAGACGCGTGTGCATACCATTGGTGCTTGCTGCCACAGGCCTGATCGTGCGTGGAGAAGCAGATATTACTCGATGTGTTTTTACCAGTATTATGCAAGGTCATGGCTTCTAAACAATGGGAAGAAAGTGATTACGAGTTTCAGGCATGTGTGGAAGATACGGATGAATCCATAAAAGGCACCCAGTGTTGCCGGGCACCATTGGTACTGCCAGCAGCTGGAAAGGCACTCAGAGTCTGCAGCAGTTCCAGGCCTGTGGACTTGGTGTGCCAAGTGCCAAGGTTCTCTCGGGACGAAGGTCAGGCCAGTTCCTCCAGCCACTTTGCTCTGCACCCCCTTTCTCCCTTAAGAGAAGCCAGCTGGTGCATCTTCCTTCCCTTCGGAAGGGAAAAGGAAGCAGAGAGGGCAGACGGGCAAAATCAGGGACCAGCAGTGCTTTTCATCTATCCACAACTCACTGAACGGGCTAGTGCCAAAGACACGAGGGTGAGCGAAAGGCAGCCCTGACCGGAAGGGTTCGCGCTCAGCTTGGAAGGTAGGGAGATGGACCAATGGGAATGACACGAAGGTACACACGGCGAGGTAGAGCCAAAACCAAATAATCCCAATGGGCATAGTGGAGACCACCGCACAGCTCCGTCCGTGACCCATCCACCCCGTGCGATCTGAGCCCGATTCCCTACAGCCTGCGGGTGGGGTCTGTCCCCCTCGCTCACGGTCTCCCTGCACATACTCTTCTCTCAGCCTGGGACACTTTTCCCCTGTCCTGTGCGTGGCCAGCTCCTTTCATCTTCCATGTCTGTTGAAACGTCATTTCTTCAGGCCTTCACTGCTGTCTATCTCCAGTAGCTTTTCCACCATAATCCTCGTTTCTTGTTCCCAGCTTCTTATTTACCTAGTAATTCTGCAAGGGCGGGGACCGAGTGCATCTTGTTTCCCACTGTGTGGACAGCATCTGACACAGGTAGGGCGTGATTATCATTCATGAAATTAATAGAGGAGAGGAGGGCTCTTGCTGGTTCTCTGGTATGTGGTGGCATGAAGTAGGGAAAAGTGTCGTGGAAGACTTTCCAGAATTAAGGACACTTTTAGCATTACTGTGTTTGCCAGAAGGATGTAGAGTGGAGCTATGACTCAACTGGTGGTGAGGGGTGGGGGCGGGGTGTGTACCCACTGAGGTGGTAAAGGGAGACATCTGCTATCCCTTTTTTTGTGTGTACGCTTCCCTGTCTGAGACAGATGGAACAAGAAGGCAAACTATTAGAAATTCACTCTGATACATCTATCCCTCGGGCATGCCCACCCGGACTGAACAAACACAACCAAGCTGAACACTCAGAACTCAGAGAACTACCTGGGGATGTAATAAGGACAGTGAGGACACTGCCATGACCTCGGATGATTCTGAAACTTGGGGGAAATGCTCCAGCCACCCCAGTCATCTGGTCATGAGACTCATCTCCTGACCATCTTTGACTGCTCACAGAGGCTGGCCAAGGACATTCCAGCTCTGCCAGGCCACCGGGCCAAGTTCCCAGCGACAGAAATCCACTGCCGCTCTCTCCCCCATCACACCCAAGAGAGAGCACACAAAATGGGCCTGTGTCCACAGGCCGGCAGACCTGCCCCGGCACTCTGGGACACAGACTGTCACAGCTGCCAGCAAAACAACCATCACCTCTGTACTGAGCCAGTGGGAGGGGCTGCAGCTGACAGAGGCCTGGTGACTTATGACACCCAGGTTCACCGGCAGGGTGGTTCCAAGCCGGAGCTCCAACTTCCTCAGAAGTCTCTCCCTGCCAGTGATTGATGGAGCAGAGTGAGCCAGGCATTTCCCCCCTTCTCTTCTTTCTCCCTCCTCCTCCCAGAACAAATGGGTTTCCCAGTATCCTGGGCACTCTGGTCTTTGATGACAAAGACAAAGAGACTCCACTTGTCCCTCTTCATCCTGCATCTGCTGCCAGGGCGTGATGGCTTTTGGTCAATGGCCACATGCATTACCAGCCATGGTGTCCTTGACTTGGCTCTGCTGGTTTCCCAGACATTTTGCCCTCTAGAATAGGTCTGGGTCAAAAGCTACAAGGTCAAGTCCTTCCTTCCTTTCTCCCTTCCTGCCTTCCTAACTTACTTCCATTCTTCCTTCCTCTCTTCCTTCCTTCCTTCCTAGCTTCTTCCATCATCCCATGGAGCTTATCTTGATTTCTTAGCGTGAGACTCTAGGGCATTGAAGTTTCCTTCCATAGGAGAACAGCTGTGAGGCAGTTGGTGCCATGAGCCCGCTTTGAGTTGCACAATGACTGGACGTTGGACTTTTCACAGTCGTCTCTTTGCTCCCAAAAGTCAAAAGAGAAACAAGAGAATGCCCACTGGCCTCCCTGTTGTTGGGGTCAGATGCCCCTGCGTTGCTCTCATGCTGTGTCAGGGTAGTGGTGTCCTCAGGGTCTGGGAAATGGCACAGGCCTAGCCAAGGCAGAGCAGGAGGGAGCCAGGAAATGCCACCCAGCCTCGCCAGCCACGGACACCAGAGGTCCTTGGCAAAGAACGTTCACTCCCTTGAAGCCTCAGGAAGTACTTGGGCATTCATCAGGCAGGCCCAGCATCTCTACAAAGTCACAGACTAAGCACCATGACCAAGCACCCTGGGAACTCAGGCCCCTTCCTCTCTGCCACATAATAGTGACGGAGGGAGTGGGGACGGTCCTACAACAGGCCTACCCGAGCTTGCCCATGGCAGCCCCTCAGCACTCTACTCGCGAGAAATGATGCAAGCCACGCTGGTTATGTTTCAGCTCCGAATGTGGCAGCCGGCAGCAGGAGGAGCTGTGTCAGTTCCCTGGGTTGCCAAGGATGCTTCTCTGAGTCTCCAGGCTGCTGCAGGTGGCTGCCGTCTCTTCAGCCTCTGATGGCTTCCATAGCCCGCCAGTGCACACATTCACACCAAGACTTGGGAGCCTTGGGCTGCATGAGGTGTGGGTGGCCCTGCAGGGCTTGTTCCAGCAGCCCCTGCCCCACAGAGAGTGGCAGCCCACCATGACGACCAGGACTACACACTACCACTTTTGAGCACCTGCTGTGCTAAGTTCTCTACATGGTCTCATTGCATCTTCTCAGCAACTCACCAGGAGCACTTTGGTATTTGAGCTTTGTAGAAGAGCTAACTAAACTTTAGGAAAGTCAGACAGTTAACCACAACTGACCACTAGTAACTGGGGTGGCTGAGCATGGGACACATGATTCCTGTGCCCATGCGGGTAATAAGTAAATTACATCGCCTCCTTCCAAGAGGTTACAGGGAGTTCAGATATTGAAGGGGCACAAGGAAAATTAGTTAAACTTCCAAAAAGCATTTAAATCTAAAGTGTTTAGAGAAAGCAAGCTTCCAGAATATGGGCAAGTATATGGGACAAGGCAGGACCACTGCCAACCCCTCCAATTCTTGACATTAAGGCAACTGTGAGTTGTTTGCTGTGTTCCAGAGAGGCCCAGAATACACATGCCAGCCGCCTCCTGGGTTGGCATGGCTGCGATGAGGCCTTGACATCAGGGTCCCAAGGATGGGGGCATTTTGGAGGGAGGCATTACACTGGCTCCCACGTGTGGGCTTTCTCATTAGTCTGCGTGGTGTCTGCATGAGGTATTATTCTTATTATACTTATTTTCAGATGGGAAGAGTGATGTTTCCAGAATTTGCTTGACTTGTCTAAGGCTGCACGGTCAGGAAACATCAGAGCTAGAGTTTGTGTACAGACATTCTGATGCTGGAATATTCTCCTGCCCCGTGATATCCTCCATAAGATACAGACGATCTGGCTCCTCGGTACCCTGGTTTTTTATACTCTATGGTGTATTTCCATGGTGTGTCTGTATGAGTAAACATATATCTACGACATCATTTTAATGACAGCACCAATAAAGGAGTGAGGATACAAAAAGGAGAGTCCAAATTCTCTGCTTCGTACTCACACAATCTTACCGATTTATGCTTTTGTAGAATAAGGATAGTAATAATAATACCTGTCACGCAGTGTTGGGGGCCTTAAATAATGTGTGTAAATAGAATTAGTAAATCACAAAAATCCATATAAATGTAAATCACAATCATAATTGTTATTACTAATTACATACCAGGACCAGGATTCGCCCTGCAGGTAGCAGAACCACTGTCACATGGATGTGTTCATTTTATGAAAATTCACTTGTGATTTGTGCCCTTTTAAAAAACATGTTATGCTGTAATGTAAGGTTAATATTTAAGGACCTTTTCATGACTTTCTTTTTCCTATGGAACTAAATATCAATTCCTGATTCTGGCACTAACGGCCTTGACAATAGGACCTGACTTACGTTCTCAGTCCAACCCCAGCAGGAGACATGCCATTCTTCATCCATCCTAACTTTCTTGCTTCTGTGTCCTCCCCCTAAGACCCTTCCCCATGTCACCGTCTCTGTGTATTCATCATTGATCCCTGTCCAGCCCCCTTTTCTGTGTCTGTCCCTTCCTGAGGCTCGCATTCTGTGTCCCGCTCCTTTGTGGCATTCCGCCAAGAGTGCTGATTATAACTGACCAGAATCACTAAAGGCCTGCAGCCCTGGATGCTGTCCCTTGGTGTCCTCTTTTCATGGAGGACATGGCTTCCTAGCGCCCTGGTCTGGGGTGATTAATGCTTGGACACATATCTGACTTTGCTGGAGAAAATCTCCGCAGCCTGCAATGAGCCGCTCCTATTTTTGCCTGGCCTAGAAGTCCTCTGTGTTGTCTTCTCAGTTAAAGTATAAATTCCAGGAGGATGAGGCCATGCATTGTGTGTGTTTGTGCCCAACTCCTCCTGATTGCCACTGTGGGCAGGCACGATGGTGTTGCTGTGGTTTGTATTCACGTGGCCATGGCTGTCCATCGTCAACTCAACGGCTCTGGAGCTGCAGGTGACTCAGGTTCAAGGCTGTGATGTGGTTGCTGGCTTGTGCCTGATGGGTTGGGAATCCTTCTGTTGGGGAATCGAGAGACCAAGTCCTTCCCATGCCATTAGCTCTTCAGTTGAATGGAACATATTAGACTAGAGCTTGGCAAACTTTCTGTAAAGGACCAGATGGTAAATATTTCAGGCTTTGCAGGCCATATGATCTCTGTTGTAACTACTCAACTCTGTCATTAGAGTATGAGGACAGCCACAGACATTATGTAAACAAATGAGTGTGGCTGTGTTCCGATAAAACTTTATTTATAGACACTGCAAGTTGAATTTCACATTATTTTAATGTGACAAAATAGCTTTCTTCTTTTGGTTACTTTTTTAACCATTTAAAAATATAAAAACCATTTCTTAGCTTGTGGTTTGTCATTTGCCAACCTCTGGGTAAGGTTATGAAGGGAAGGGGAACATTTTCTTTTCCTCTGTGATGCCAGACAGGGACCTGCTCTCCACACCAGATCACCAAGGAAGACCCCAAGCACCTGCCATCGGAGCAGACTCTCCTGGGCGGTTAGGATACACAGTGGGTATGGAGAGCCATTTTGGTCAAAGGAAACCACGAATCTTCCTAGACAAGCTCTTCAATTTGGGCAGAAAAGTGAGGCTGGCCAGGTTGGCAGCCTAGACTGCTTCCTATCTTGGCAGTTTCTTTTCAGTTGTTTGAATCTTCCTCAGACCCTAAGTGCTGCATTTGCCAGAGAGAATGGCCAAGAAGCAACCCGAACTCTTTGCGACACAGATTGTTGATTGCTCATTCTGAGCCTTCTGACCAATTTCTCTTCCCATCTGAAAGAACTCTGATTTTCTTCTGGCTCCAGACTTAACATATTGACCCTCTCATGATATTGTGCTGGTAAATGTTTATCACCTGGATCTTTAGGGGAAAAAATTCTGATATGTAGTGTCTGGCAATTCCCATGGTGTAATCATTACTCCCTGAGCCACCATCATGAGGTCAGTAAAGGCGGATGTAGAAAGAGATGTGCACTATGGGCTCTTGCTGAGTTGTGCTTGCTCCAATCTGACAAGCGCCCTGTGGCCACGCCAGGGTAAATAATGGTGATCCCGTCTTACTGGCACTCATTGGCTTGGGAGCAGAAAATGTTCAGGGAGTGGGGTTGGGGCACTTTAAGAAAAGGTTTCTTTATCAAGAAAGGAATGAGTGGTCCCTCTTCTTTGGCTGCCATTGGTGGTTCTGCAGTTTGGCGCTGGTGGCATCTGTGATCACAGTGGTAGCTGGCCTGAGAGGTGCTGAGCCCACAGGGAGGGCAGAGAGCAGAGGTGGGAAAGGGTTCCTGGTGACTGGCCGGGATGCTGAGGTCAGCAGCTTTGCAGCCCTGCACGGTAGAACATCCACATATGTGGGTCCAGAGAACTTCCGGTTGTGCAAGCTGGAGGAGTGGGAGTTTCTGTTACCTGCAGCATCGACATCCTGCGTGACGTGCCTTCTCTCCACGTCACTCAGAAATTAAGAAAAAGGACATGTGTGAGTTTCACTTTTAGCACCTCACCAGGGACAGATGTGCAGCGCAACTTCGAGGACTCAGAGGCCGCAGATCTGCGGATGCCGGCTTCTCCTGACTTGCTACCTCTCCGAAGCACCCGCCGAAACCCACTTACCCTGTCAGGTGACGCGCACTCTCTGCCTTGCCTATTTTATTCCAGAGCTGCTACTACAAGTGATGTAGGCCATTATCAGCGTGTGTGGCTGAAGTTTAAATGAGTTTCATCAGCATGATTAAATACTTATTACATGAGTCAAACATACGGGCTGCATTAAGTGAGTGAACTCCCAGGAACCTCCTCTTCTGTTTATACAACCCATCTGGATTCTCGGATTACTCTAAAGAAATGGGAGAAATGGAGTGCGCTATGACAGCCAGGCCATCTTTCAGCATTCTGCTCCAGAGGAAACTCGTCTTCCATTGCTAACTCTGGCCTCCAGACAACTGGGCGCAGAGGTTTTTCCATCTGCTCCGGGCCTCTGTGAAAGCTTGACACGATGCTGAAATTGAGACCTAACGTGTGACTTGCCAGGACATGACAGGCATACTTTTCTCATTGAAGCATAGAACATTGTCTAAAGTCATTTGCAAGTGTAAACTTTGGGCCTTTTATGAGGAGGACACACCTTGAAAGCAAAATAAAGGACAGGGTTTAATGAACTCACCGGGCCTCTGGTAGTCGTTATTAGAAGCTCTTTATCAAATTAAAGGTCTGCAGGGAAGGCAGCTGAGTGCTGAGAAGCAGGGACAGGAACTAAGTGCCAAAGTGGGTTTTAATTGGCTGTTTAAATGAGGAAAAGCTCCCTGCAGTTTGACAGACACACATAGTGGGGTGTGTGCAAACACACACACACACACACACACACACACACACACACACACACACATTCACACAGCCCCAGGCAGTCTAGAAGTCACAAGCACCACATTTTTGGAAAACTAACATTCCCAAAATGGGACCACAGGCCTACCAGGAAGAGAGCCTAAAGTGCATGGCATTCCATGCTCAAGAAATGCACAAATGCCAAGATTATTATTTCTGATAAATCAGAACACTGCCAAGGTTATGCTGTACCAGAATCCAGCTAGACCGCCAGTCTCTTACTCTTTGATCAAGGTGGATATGTCATTTTGTTCCTGTGTCTGTCAACCCATTAACATATAAAGCAGGGATGTGAACGTCTATCCTGTGGGAATGTTACAAGAGATTTACACAGAGCCCCTAGCAGTTGCTGGGCACATACTGACAGCCCAATAAATGACAGTTATTTCCATCAGTTGGGGATTGTGCATTCCCAGTAGCCCTAGGCAGGATGAGAGGCACAATTAACATGGTGGCTAAGAGCACGATTTGGGCCTCAGGTTGGTATGGATCGAAGTGCTGGCTGCACCGGTCACAAGGTCTCTCTGAGCCTCAAGCTCCTTTTGTTTATTTTTTCCAAAATGGGGTAAATTATACCTACTTCTTCAAGTGGGGCAAAATTATATGCCCACATCTGAAAGGAGCTCAGCACGAGCATTTCCCTAGTGAGTGCAGCCATCACTTCGCTTACTGGGGGAGTGTTGTTCTGCCTCATGGCAGAAGGGAGACTGCATTAGAGAGAGGTGGGGGTGTTGCCCCAAGGACCCGGCACCTTTCAGATAGGCCTGGAGCCAAGGTCCACTGAGCTGAACTGTGGGGGCTTAGGGTGGAGATTACCAACGGTACATGGCAAGGCCAAGGCTGTCGGGGCCACATTCAGGGCACACAGAGAGGGCAGGTGGACAAGAGAGAGCCCTGCAGCCCCTCCTTTGTGTCTGCAGCCTCCTAGGAAACTGGGTCCTCCCCTCCTTCTGAATCTGAACATACCTGACCCGAAATATCTCCAGGACACAGTGGGACTCACACGTCCCACCTCTGGGAGTCACAGTCTATGGCTCAACTCAATGGGAAACTTTCTTGTTAGGGTGAGATTCTTAACTGGTAGTAAAAAAATATTCCAAAACAACAATTTTTTTTTTAAATCCATAAGTAAGTCTTTAAAAATAAGAATTCCATTGGTGTTCTGAGCTCCTTATTTAAAAGCAGTTTCAGTTGAAGTTCTTATCAGAAGGTATAGGGATGGTGCTGCAGGGTCAGCCCTGCAGCTGGTGTGAGGTTCTGGGGGTGGGAAAGGAGTTGTGGGACCAGAGCAAGGGGCGGAGCTCGTTTGGAGAAGTTTAAGGCACTAAAGAACCTCAGCCTGCAGCTGCTGGTGAGGAACTTCAAATGCAGGACCTTGGGTCCCTGGGAGCCATTTTGAATTGGGGGGATGTTTTCATAAGGGCTGCAAAAATAAACGCTCCTGGTTGAAAGCATGAGGCTACGTGCGTTCAAACACACTGTGTTCCAGCAACACCGCAGTTCCGAGCCATCAGGAAGCATCAGCAAGGAGAAGGGGCTCCTCCGCTTCCCAGCATCCTTCCCGAGGGCTTGGAGGGACGGTCCTCATTCAACTCTCCAGCCTGCCAGGCTTTGAACATGAAACAGAAGGGTCCCTGGGCCCTTACAAATGGCCCCAGCAGGCCGATGTCAGGCACGGATTCGTGGGCTGCAGAGGGGTTAATATCTCTGGCAATTATGCAGGAGAAAAAGCCTGCATTCTTCTTCATCCCGCCCGCTTCACACAACCTTGGCAGCTGGGCTTCCCAATGCTCCATTTAGGCCAATGTCCGTGAAGGGGCGGATCAGCAGGAGCGGGCCATCGGGCAGCCATCGTAAGCCCTGGGCCTCTGTCCCCGCTCCCCGCGCTCGGGGGAGACAGACGGGCCTTTGTGTGCCGGAGCCGGCTAAGCCAGGATGTGACTGAGAGCCGGAATCTGACCTTTCATGGGCTCCAGCACCTGTCAGAAAAACGAACAAGCTCAGGGTGTTTTTTCCGCTCTGGACTTAAATGCCAGTTCTGTGACTCCCTCACAGTGGAATGGAGCCAAGGAGGCTGCGGTCAGCCCCGGCTCCGAGGAGCAAACCCGAGCCGCAGTGATGGACAGCCCTGCGCCTCTGAGGTCCGGCCAGCCCTTGGCTCGGGCCAAATGCAAGCCGAGCAGAGGACTGCGGTGCTCTGGATGCAGAACCTCAGAGCGGGTCAAAATAACCATGTTCCTCTGACACAACAGAGGGCCCACTCCGGGGTGTGTGTGTGTGTGTGTGTGTGTGTGTGTGCATTCAGCATTGGGTAAGGCACACTGTCCCGGTGACCCTGACACAGGTGGCTCTCTGAAGCATCTGAATATAAACACATCAGTCTGACCTGGGTTAGACTCTGTCACTTGTGATCTACAGGCTCTTGGTCAAGTGATTTAATATCTTGGAACCTCAACCTTCTGAGCTGTTAAGTGGGTATAAAAATGCCCACATCCAAAGATAGTTGTGGTTTAAATGGCATAATATACATAATGCACCGAGCATCTTGCTTAAGCGCCCTGGAGGTATTTAGTTAATAGCTACTCTTCCTCCCCTGCTGCAGGGCCAGCTGCGGGGCTAGAGGAGAAATAGGGGTGCTGGTCACTACTGGCATTTGGTTGCTCTGTGGATGATATACTCTACCCTGATCTTGGAAGAGGGACAAGCCAGCCTATCAGTCGCTTCAGGCACAGGGAGATAACTTTTCTCCTAAACGGGGCACCAAGGAGGTGGCCTGGCCTTTAGGCAGAGGCATCCTATCTACCTGGGGGTTTTGGGGGTGGCCTGTGGCTGGTGCCCCTCCCTGCACTTCAAATATGTTCAGAATACGACAGGTAGGGAGGGGCTGGTGCATGCCCAGTGTCCAGCCCAAGGAACTTGTCCCTTCGAGGTGGAAACGGCCCTGTGCCCACATCCTTGTCCCCAGAGATCTTGCGTCTGCCACTGCATTTCAAAGGACCAATGCTAAGCGGCAGCAGGGGTGGAAGAAAATGTCCCCAGCTGTACAAGTCTGGCCTAGAATTTGGGATGTACAAGAGACGTCAACTGAAAACAACATCTAAAACCTAATTATCGCTGTTAAACCTCCTGATAATTTAAAAATGCACAATTATTTTTTTATGTCCACTGTGGTTTTGAAATCCTGTGGATTAGAAATAAATCAAATTGTACTTTAGAAATTGAGATTTCTGTTTCTTTGACTTTACCACATCTCATGAAAATGGCTGAATAGATGTTTACCAATTTTGGAGAGTGTGTTCGGGGTGGTCTGACAGAAAGTGTAGACCACCCTGACTCGGGCGGGAGATAACAGCCAACCTTTGGCGACAATGAAACTGAAGTTTAGCCACAGGTAGCTGTGACTGGCAGCCGGGGAGAGCTGGCTCCAGAACCAAGTCTTGAGGACCAAGGTTGAGGAAACAAATCAGGGTAGGTGATCAGCAGCAAACTGTGGATTTGACTGCAAAAAGAGTAAAATAGAGATTTCAATACTTACTCTCCAGAAGAACAGAGTAGGCCAGTTAGGAAATACAAATAGCTACAAAGTCCACTACCTGTATTTAATGTAAAAAGATACTGTAACTTGCCTAGAGGGTACATTTCAGGGCCCTTGGTACTAATGTTCAAAACAGGTAGCTTGCAGTATATCAAATACTTCCCTTCAACAGGCCCCACAAGCTCGAACCACACAGCTGGCACACGCATGACTGTCCCTTTGGGTGGCTTTTGGGAGCTAATCCCTTTTATCGGTCTTTTGATTACTAAAATTAATAAAAAGCTGCTCGATGGTATACTCATGCATGTATCACAGGTGTGGTGCAAGCCGGCCGGCCGGCAGCAAAACATATGAATTACGGTCCCATCATGGAAGTGTTAAATGTACCACACTTAATTCTCTGGGAGATTCCTCAAGGACACTTCAGTTGACCCATTTTGCAGTTGGGGAAAGAGGCTGCAGGACTTTGGGTACCAGGCCAGCATCATCCAGCCGGTACAGGCAAAGCCATCTGTGTGTCCTACAACCCACATTCTTTACCAAAACACTCTGTTGACCTTTCCTGTGATTTCTTAAAGTGCCACTCATTTGCCACAAAAGTCTTCACATGGTCATAATTTGATTTTGTTGATATAAAGAGTTACTTTAATCAATCGAATTGCATGCTGACAATATTGTTCTCTCTGCCTCTCAAAAATGTCTGGGTTTTAAACACTGAAATGAAAAAGAATAGAAAAGCTCTAAATTAGATTTTCACTGGTAAGCATGTTACTCGATTATGTTATTATTTGATGTTCGATAAATACTCACTGCTACCGTTTGGTGTTTGGTTGGACAGTTAAAAGGTGGCTCTTTCGGTCTTAATCTGAAATATATTAAGGAGGGTCAGCCAAGCCCAGGCAGGCTTTGCTAAAGGTTTTTTGCATTGGTCACAGTGCTGACTTATAGATCATCAATTAGTTGCAGATGTCGACAGTAATGTGGAGTGTAGGAAGGGTCAGGAGAACACTTCGTTCCCATTTGAAAGGAATTTAGAACTTAAAAAAATACTCTGTTAATTCTGAGCTGCCAACATATACACATTTATGCATGGATGTAACTCCCTGGAAAAACAATCAAATATTTGGAAGTAGCAGAGCATAATTTTATAGACTTTATAATGTAACTCCATAAAAATCCGGGTTTTTAAAAAAACACTCATTAATAACATGGAAAATAAGAATCATCTTTATATTTCTGTCATCTTTATAATTCGACAAAGGTTTTAATAATTGCCATAATTAGTCACACACAAATGGTAACCATGAGAACATAGGGCTGCTCAGAGCGAAGGGCTAAGTGCTCCTTTATCTGTGCTGGAGTTGATCCTGTGGCTCTCTGAGTTAGTGCCATCACCTGCTCCACTCAGGAATGAGGAAAGGGAGAGGTCTCGGAGGGCAAGGTAGGACCTAGCCACGCCTTGGGCTGCTCCCTGCTGGTGGGAAGCATCCTGCCAGCGTCTCTCAAGAATCCACCTTGGGGAAAGACGATACAGCCACTCTCTAGGAGCCAAGGGCTTAGTAAAGCCTTGAGATGCAGGTACCAGAATTTATAGAAGGAAGAACACAGAGAAGTCTACCGTAACAGGACAGGAGGGCGAGGCCTTCTGGAGCTCACTGACACCCATGGGTGCAGCAGCCATGGCCGTGATTCTGTCTGGAGGCCAAAGCCTATTTCCCAGCCCTTGAGTTAAGAAGGCTTTTATAGTTTAAAAAGTTTTATATTATTTCAGGAAGGTTTACATTTTTAAAAGGTTCAAAAAGGCTTTATAGACAGGTGTAGTGGTACAGGCCTGTAATTATAGCACTTTGGGAAGTTGAGGCAGGACGACTGCAAGTTCAAACCCATCCCGGGCAACTGAATGATACCTGTTTCAAAAAAAAAAAAAAAAAAAAAAAGAGCTGGAGTTGTAGTTTAGTGTGAAAGCCTCATGTTCAATCCCCAGTACCACACACAAGAAAGGCTGTATGTTTCTAAAAGATTTATACTTTTAAGAGGTGTTGATAAGAGAGGAAGAGGAACAAGAGGACAAAAACGAGATGAAGGAGATGAAGAAGAGGAGGAGAAGGAGAAAGAAGAGGAAGAAGAAGGGGAAGAGGAAATGAAAGACGAAGGGGAAGAAGGAGGAGGAGGAAGAGATGAGGAAGAAGAGGAAGAGGAAAAAATGTGATAGAGCTCACACGTGGCCTTTCCAACCCCTGTTCTAGACTAGTGTTAACAGAAATATAATTGAGCCACATAAGAAAATTAAATCTTTCTAGGAGCCACATTAAGTAAAAAGCAACAGGTAAAGTTTAATTACAGTAATATGTTTTATTTAATCCAGCGTATTTAAAATGTTATCGTTTCAACATGTAATCCACATAAAAATTATTAATGAAACATTTCACATTCCAGTTTCCATACTAACTCTTACAAACCTGACTGGCTGTGATACAACACAATGAGTTAGGATCAACCACAGTTCCAGTTCGCCAAAGCCATATGGCATAAGTGACCACAGTATTGGCCGGTGCAGTTTCTGACACTGACAAAAGGGTGAGATTTCAGCCCAAGGAGGGGAGGATGATCTGGCCTGGTCTCCAGCAGCGTTCTCGACCTTACGCCATTGACGCTGTGGGCTGCATCCTGTGCACTGCGGGATGTTTGACAGTTTCCCTGGACTGAACCACTCTATACCAGTAGCACCCTCTGCCACCGTGGAACAGTCAAAACTGTCCCCGGATGTTGGCAAATGTGCCTTGAGGAGTAAGATCGCCTTGTGTTGGGAACCACTTGCAAATACCATGACAAAGCTGTGTGTGGGAACAGACCTGGAATGGCTCAGAAACGTAATCCATTTCATGCAGTTTGATGCAAGAAGGATAATCGAAGGAGAGTAATGAGAGTTTTGGTAGGAAAAGCAGAGGCCAACTCTCAGGCTAAAGCATTTGAAATTTATTTCTTCGGCAATGACAGCCATCAAAGAGTTTTGAGCAGGGGAATAAAATTAGCAAAATTGCAAATTAAAAACATTTTTTCTTCCATCTTTGAAAAGCTAGATTGTTTCTCTTCTTTCTCTTGCTGGCATAGATAAAATTTTTTTTCCTTTAAATAAAAGTCTCATTTAAAGAGCCAGTGCCCCCACCCTCTATCTGGGGAGAGGTTTTTATTAAATTCCAAGAGAGGGCTGGGTTCCCAAAGCGATCAGCCAGACCCTCGGTGAGCAGGCTCCCTGCCACTTAGCTGACATTCCACCCGCAGGAGTGGAGGCAGGAGGAAAATCAACAGTGAGTGGACAGAGAGACTGTGGCTTACAGGGCTGGAATTTCCACCAAAGCCCTCGGTGCTGCAGTAGAGGGAAGATCCCAGAGCTGGAGGCAGCCTGGCAACCACCTCGGGATCTTACCTCAGTGAAACCGTTCTTTGCGCTCAGCCCCTTATGTCTAATGGCTACAAAATTTTCTAATTCCAGTCATGTAATTAAATCATGGAACTCTATGTAGGTCTTCACAGTTGAGCAAATGATAACTCGCCCATAAAGAGTAAGTGCCTTATAGACACATATTTGGGGCGGAACAGGGGGACTATGTGGCCGCCACTTGTCCCGTTCTGGGAATATTCTCCTTCTGCCCCTGGATCTATTCTGTGTTTTTCTCCACCTGTTTGGTGCCCTGGAAGGCTGACCTCTGTGGATTGCGGGGCTGGGCTCTCTTGCTCTCTGATTTCCTGCTGGGCTCAGCCAAAGGGAGGCCAGAGGCCAGGGAGGGCTGAGGGGTTGAGGGAGTGAGGTTAGGGTATTGGTCCTCATCCCTCCCAGCTGGGCTGTGGGCTGGCAGTAGCTGCACTCGGCTGAAGACTGCGGCTCCAACATTAACAGGTCTCACCAGATTCCTCAAACCACCTTCTTTTCTTGCCCTTTCAGGTCTAGGGATGGGAAGGCCACAGTGCTGTCATTCGGCCTGAAATCCTTCCTTAGTGGCTTTACCCACATCTCTGGATAGCTGTCCCTAAACTCTCTTCAGTCATCCCTTCTAGTGTGCCCTCTGCCTCCAGCCAGGACCTGATGGATGTCCAGCTCTCCTTAGGTTATGCTGGGGAGAATCCATGTCTTTCTTTACCACCTACCTCCAATCAGGAAAAGTCAAGTGCAGCTACCATTAATAGGTCTTTGAAGCCAGTACGTTGGTTCCATTTTATAACTGGAGAAAAGTAGGTATGGAATTTTTCTGGATTTTCCTATGTTAACAAGTAATAGGAGAACTTTAAGCTCTTAAGAATTTCACGTTAACAAGAATTCAAATATGAGAACTTTAATGATAAACCCAAGAATTCACACACCCAATTTTCTTCCAGAGAGCCTTGTATGTAATGCTTAATTCAGTGCTTTTCTTTCTGGAGTTTCTGACAATAATAATGGAAAAGGAACTTGGGGGAAAATGTCAAAGACAATCTCGTGGGTGTTTTCCTTTCCTTATTGTGGATTCTTTGAAGGAATCCAAACCCCAGCTTGAGCTACAATGTCTGAGCCAGACTCATCAGCTGTCATCAGGCTGGCCCTCAAGTTGGACAACAGCAGAGGGAAGTGTGAACTTCCACTTTCCCTCTGCTCTCGGGCTGGTTCCAACCCGTGGGGACTGTGCCCCGAAGTAGTATTCCCCGAGCCTCCTCATGGTGTCTCACTAATTACAAAAAAAGAACAAGCCCCTCTCTGGGTTTTGTCTGGGCCAGTTTAACCAGAGGAAATGATTAGTGCTGATCAGTTGGAAAAAGCTGGGCCTCTGTGCGTCCCAGCTATTGGTGAGCACACTTTTGGCCTTGATAGCCCGAAGGTTAAGAGCCGAAAGCAGCAGAGATGTAGATAGCAAGTACAAGACACCGGAAGAGAAGACAGGAGGGCTCAAGTTGTGAGAGGCTGAAGGCGCAGCCTATGTATGCAGCCTCTAAAGGCACATCAGGTATGGACGCATGCAGGACATCGGGTTCCTAGTCTTGGCCCTCTGGGTGACTTGGGGGCCAATTCCTTCAATATTTTCGGGACAGTTTCTGAGGAAATAAGATGCAGGGACTTTAAACACTGTCAAGTGGAATGACTCTGAACCCGGAGTGGATGTTAGAATCAGCCAGGTAACTTTAAGGAGGGTCCTATGAGCTCTGTTCCACACTAATCAGACTGAATTTCCCCGGAACTGGGGTTTACCACTCTGTTGGCAGATACAGTACCACTCTCAAGCCAGCAAATGGAGCGCTGTGCTGGACCCCACACCCAGGGGTGCCTCTTTCTCCCCCACATTTTAAGTTCCTTTCTCAAAAGACAGCCTCCTTTGGGTTCTGGGCCCAGAAGGGCCCTGCAGTGAAGTCCAAATGGGGTCCCCTGAGTCTGGACTGGGGCTCCCGTGGCCCTGGTCCACGGCTCCCCGCTTTCTCTGAAGCACCCTGTGCCACCTCTGTCCTGTGTGAGGGGTCAACCAGATACTCTGGGGAGCCCCAGCTCTCCTGTTTCTGGGATTGTACTGGTGGGGCAGTTGTACCAGTTTCAGGAGACCACCCCAGAGGACAGATTGTCCCAGCTGACTGGCAAGGTATTCTTCATGGGGTTGCTCAACACTGGGCAGCCAGAGTGGCGCTGTCCTACTGGTTTGGGGTGACTCAGATATTTCATATGGTCAGAGTCCTACAAGAAAAGTTACCTGGTAACCCCCACACACCATAGGGGAAAGTCTTGAATAAGTATGTACCAATGTGTTAACAGAGTTCACCTCTGTCTCGGTGGTGGAATTATGGATGATTCTGGCTTATTCCTTTTATTTTAAAAGTTTAATTGATAGGGACATGAATTGACATGCTGGCCAAATTCTTTTTACACTAAAGTGGGCCAATTTATGTGCAAAAATAATGGAAAATCCAAAGTAGGGTGAGCTGGTGTGATGATGGAAATGAAGACTCTTTGTATAGGACAGTGAGCAGCTTGGCTTGGTAGGGTTCTGGCGGCAGGAACCAAGAGAGCCCAGTGAGCCTGGTGTACTGAGACCAGGGTGCTCCACGGGGGTGCGGACCAGGGCCTGGTGCTGTCCACTCCTCCTTCACGGCTCAATGGCTGTTGCTGCACGAGGGTAACCCCCTCCACCACCACATCCTTCAGTAAAGTCAGCTCCATACTCAGCTTGAGATTGCGCTTCTTTAGGGCAGAAAGAGACGAGCTGTGAACTGGATGAAGGCTGTGCCTCAGGTAGAGGGGGGTCATAGAGGTACTGAGGAGGGTCCTGAGGCCCCCATGTGAGTTGACTGGAGGTGCCAGCCATTAAATATTTAAGAGCAAAGTAATTTCAGGATAAGGGACTGCTGAGAGTTAAATAGTATGCATCCCCCCTCCAATTTTTTCTTTCATTCTTTAATTTATTCTTTAAAGAACATATATTATTTCTCTAGCAAAGACAAAAGTTATTTTTAAAATATGCTTGGCAAAAATCCCCAAATTTGGAGATGGAAATGCCAAAATGTTCAAGAAATGAAAACACCATTTCAGCCTATCACAACTTGACAGAGGCACTTGCATAGAAGAGCACGAAATGGTACGACTTCTGTGGGAGGGGCTTTGGCAAGATCTAGCAGAGCTGTGTCTACACTTCCCCTCTGGCCTAGCAGGCCTGCTTTCAGAGAAGTATGTCAAAATGTACTGGGAAAAAACACTGAACAAGGCAGGCACTATAGCCTGGTCTGTACAGCAAGACTGGAACCCCTCAATGTCTCTCCAAGGGGAACTGGTTGAATAAACTATAAGATAGGCCCATGATGGCGTGCTCTCCAACTAGCGCAAAGAACAAGGACCAAGTTATGATCTCAGGGGACATACAGTATAAATCTATAAGCAAGATAAGGTGGAAAATATGTATACAGTCTATTACTACTGTTCTAAGAATAAGGGTGTATATTTATTCAAAAAAAACCCCACACCTATATATATGCACACACACACACTCATGGTTCATCAAAAGGGGAGGATGAACATAAGAAATTTAAAAAGTACTTACATGTAGAACACAGAAAAGAATAGGCAGGAAAGGACCTGTACACTTAACTCTACAACCATGTGAGTATTATACATAATTTAAACAAAATTATCTGGATTTATAATGATTAAAACCATCTCTTTTCAGTCACAGCTTTGTTATTTACTAGCTATCTCAGGATAGGAAAGTTATTTAACTTTTCTATAATAATAATTACAGATAATAATTCTACAGTAATAATCCTGCCTCTGGTGTTGATGTAAGAAGCAAACGCGATAACACACGTCAAACCATTAGAATAGCAGACAATGTAGAAAATATTTAGTAAATGGAAGTTGTGTTGGCTCTAGTTAACACACTGTTTTACGGTGTGCATTCTGTCAGGCAGGCCCTGTTCTAATCCCTTTATGTGTGTTAACTAGTTAATTCTCTAACAACCCTGTGAGGTTGGTTCTAATACTGTCCTCTCTTAAGAGAAACTGAGAAACTTATAGTTAAGGGATCTCGAAGTGTCTCACAGGGCTGGGATTGAAGGTCAGATCCATAGTTGTTGATCTAATTAGTTTCAACCACATGCATTTTGTGAGTTGGGCCACTCTCATCTTGAACATGGCACCCATGTCAAAATGGCGCTCTGGTTTGGCCATATCCACAGGAGTTGAAGGTGAGGCCTGCAAGTTTATTTTCTTCCACTTGTGGCCCTGGTAGGATGTAACTTCAGACTCCTAAAAGTCTGAAGTCACAGAATCTTTTGAACACAACTCCATCTAACAGTTAGGGCTCTGATGGGCCTGACCTGGCCAAACAGGTGGGGTTACCTGATCCTCATTACTCAGGTGGCTGCCTCCAGGCAGGGGCCACCTGCCCACAGACATGAAGAAACCCAACATTTGCTTCTTTCATGGCTTGAGGAGGGGCAGGCTTACTGATGTGCACACCTGTAGCAAATTGCAGAAAGGACACAGTTTTTAACTCTGCTTTGCTCTTGAAAAGCACCCTTCTTGTGCTGCTTCAACTGCAGCATGTTTCCAATCAGAAACGAGCCTCTGGAACTGTGGGGTCTTTGCCTTTTAGCTCCTGGCATTTTCCCTACCAACATTTTCAAACAGGTCTTGATCCAGTCTTAGATCCTGAGTTCAGTGGCCTTCACTAGCATTAAATACAAACAAACAGAATGGAATGGAACAGAAAACATCTGATCACACAGTACACAAACACACACACACACACACACACACACACAATCGCAAAGACACAGTGAGAAGGTGTCTTTGCAAGCCAAAAATATTCCTCCCTAGAAATCTAACCTTCTGGACTTGGATCTGGGACTTTCAGTTCCAGAACTGTTAGCAAATAGATTTCTGTTGTTTAAATCTATCTATGGTATTTTGTTACAGTAGCCTAAGCTGACTAATACACCTAATAAAGATAAGAATTATTTAGTGAAGGGCTTGTGTGTGTGTGTGTGTGTTTAGAGAGAGAGGGAGAGAGAGGGAGTGAGAGAGAGAGAGAGAGAGAGAGAGAGAGAGGTTTTTTTTTTCCCCTATGATTCATGCTCCAAGAAGTTGAGAGCAACTGCACCACTGTATCTCATGCATTGTGGGTACTTAATAAATGTTTTATAACAAGGAGGAAAGAAAAGAGACTGAGAGAAGAGGAAAAGCAAGGAGGGAGAGCGAAATGAGAGAAGAACATTAGGACAGTTTTCTGCTTTCTGTGTGTGTGGAGGTCATGGGCACAGTCAAACGTGATTTACATGATTTGTGAAAAGTTTAGAAGAAACTGAGAAAGCCAGAACGAGAGAGAAAAAGACAGATGGGGAGTAACCAAGAAGTTCACAAACCAAACCCTTATAAATCAGTCCTGACATTTCATCATCTCATTTCTGACTCATTCTGGTTTTAAAAACCTTGATATAGGAGTTTGTGATGAATTTTAATTTCCTGTTGGTTTGAGGAGATTCAAGACTATGATATTTGAAAACATTTTTAAGCAACTCAGCTCTTTCTTGCCGACTGGATTTCTCCTTGGCCAGCCTCTGAACTGATGACGAGTCAGCCACTGCTTTGCAGCCCCAGACTGGGACCACCAGAATAACCACGATCGTCAGGGCCAAAGACCTTCCAGAAATCCCCTGGGCTTTATGAACAGGTGCCCCATGACCTTGGCATATGGAACCACACTGAAGAAATGGTACCAGAGACAAAGACAGACATTTCCTAATAAGAGAGGAGGAGATACATCGGGAGGATGTAACAGCCGTAAACATACATGTGCCTAGTAAGAGCGCTTCGATAAAAACACACAGCAAAACAGAGTTGGAGCCAAAGTAAAAAAAAAAAAAGCACCCAATGGCCACAGCTGGAACAATTTGAACAACAAAATAAACAAAGTCATACTGGGTTATATCCTAAAGTAAATATCCATAAATCAACACAGACATAAAATATTGAATAAATAGGTAAATAAAAGGCAAATCTCCTTCCTTGCAAGAGAAGTCCAAATACATATATATCCCACCCTCACCCTTGAGTGTGGCTATGCCTAGTGACTCACAAAGAGTCTATGGAGGGAGGGAAAGCAAAGGTTACAGTGGAAAAACCGGGCCAAGCAGTCAAAGTCAGCACAGTCAGCGAGGGACACAGCTTCCGTGGCACATCTCTTGGACATGATGTAATGAGAATGACACTTGCCTCTGTGGTCTCTTCCTTCCCCAATCCCATAATACCAACCTACCACCAGACAAACACTAGAGAAAAACACCAGACCAAGCCATCCATGGTGAGGGGCTGTCTACAGCATGTCTGCCCAGTGCACCTCCACACTGCCAAGGTCATTAAAAGCAAGGCAAGTCTGAAAAACTTTCATAGACCAGAAGAGGCGAGGGACACACGACCGAATGTAATGTGGGATCCTAGATTGGATCATGGGACAAAGGACTTTAGGAAAGAACTAGTGAGATGGAACAAACTAGCATCTAGTGAAAAGCAACATGCTAACACAGTGTTGGTTCCCTAGTGTGACAAATGAATCATAGTAAGTTGTTAACAATGGGGCAGCTGGGTTCGGGGATGCACGAACGCTCTATACTATTTTTGTAATCTTTCTGTAAGCCTGGAACTATTCTAAAACTAAGACTAGAAGAATAGGACTAAAAGGAAAAATAGACAAACATTATATTAGGAAATTTCAATACTTATCTCTCAATAAAGTGATAGAACAAGCTGACAGAAATTAGTAAAAATATAAAAGACTTGAGCAATGCTATCCACAAACTTAGAGAAAATAGCTGTAAAACTATATATTGTAAAAGATCTGTAGCTAGAATACATGAACACTAACAATTGTATAATAAATGAGAAGCAAATGGGTAAAAGATTTTACCAGCCAGCTATCCAAAAGAGATGTACAAATGGTAAATAAGGGTGTGAAAAACTGCTCAGCGTCATTCATTGTTTGGTAAATGCAAATTAAAAACAATGAATTATCACTACATGCTCTGGAATGACTCAAATTCTTATAGCACTACGTGCTAGTAAGGATGTGGAGCACATGGAACTCTCTTATGTTATTTTTGGGAACTGTGAAATGGTAAAGTCTTCTGGAAAACAGTCTGGCAGTTTTCTTATAAAATTAAATATAAACTTATTGTATGACCAGTAATTCAATTCTTAGATATTTACATAAATGAAATAAAAACATGTGTTCACGGAAAGATATGTACATGAATGTTTATACAATATCATCTGCAGTAGCTAAAAGCTGAAAATAATATCTATTAATTGGTGAACAGAGAATTGTAGTATCTCCTTACAATGGAATACTTCTCAGTATGAAAAAGAAATGAACAACTGACACGTGAAACAATACGGTGAATCTCAAATCATTTTACCAAGTGAAAGAGAATCCAGATGTAGAAGACTACATGCTGTATGACCTTATTCATATGAAATTCTAGGAAAAAAAAAAAACTATAGTAAGAGAAACCAGATTCATCACTGCCTGAGGCTGGAGATGGTGAAATGAGATTGACTGCAGAGAGGCATAAGAAGTGGTGAAAGTGTTCTGTCTCGGGAAGATGGTGGTAATTATACAACTGTATATACACTTATCACAAGGATCAAGCTGTGAATTTACGAAGAGGTGGATTTCATTGCATATAAATTATAACTCAATAAAGCCGACTTTAAAGAAGGAATCTAGGTATGTGGGGCTTCACAAAGTTGCATGACGAATTGTCCAGATGCAGGGAAAGGTAAAGAATTTGAGCAATTAATGAAATCAGTATTCTATCAAGGGTTTGATTGTAACAGAACTTATCCATTATTGGAGCTTTAAAAATTTCCCTTGATAAAGAATCTGTCTATCACATCCTTCTTGTGTTTCCTTTTAGTTCAGTCTTTGAATGGTCCTCTGCTGTAATTTCTTATTACCTCCAACTTAAGTCTCATGTTTTTGTGCTTAGCTCTCTTGCTATGACCAAGAGGTTAAGAATTCAAAAAATTATGGACATCTGGTCAACTAAGGTGATTTTTACTTAAATTCATTGGTGTTTTCAGTGCTAACATTTCATAATCCTTTTCCAGTAGAAATGCTGCAAGAACCAATAGCAAGAAGTAAATAAATAAAGTTCATGAGCTCGCCAACATAGAAAACCATGTAGGGGTTTTATATGCTTTCTCTTTAAACGTAATGAGGAAGTCCACATGATCACTGTAACTTATGGAAAAATAAATTATTGTTCTTTCAGGCACTGTAGTCAAGGAACAAAACCCTTCAGCATTTTCCTGGGAGAGCAACACACGCTGTGACTATCTCTTCCTCAGGAGACTTAAGTTTTAGCAATATAATGTAACTGGTCCTCAGCTGTAGAAGAAATGGAGATTGAAACCATAATAAGAACATAAATTTTTCATGTATTTATAGTTTCTACTTCAGTTTGATATGAGCAAAGCTTTGTAATTGAATCAAGAATACGTTTAAAATTTTTCTCCCATTGGCAAAACTTTGTGGATTGTAGCATATGGAAGACTAAATGTGGTAGTGAGGAAAGGTTGTATTTAGCCAAGTCTAGGATCCATTCCATCTTCTTGGTGTAGACAAATCTCACCAAATAAGAAGAGTCTTGCGTTTAAATTTACTTATGCTCCTTAATCTTGGGATTCCCATCTTTAATTTCTATTCCCTGTCCAGATGCTGCTTCCTCTCAGCTGTCTGATTCTTTCTACTCTGGACCACCTCAGTAGGATACCTCCATTCAATTGTGGCTCACTGGGACAAACTCCACTGTCTCCCCTCACCCGACTCCCTGTCACAGGGAGCTCACTCTGATTCTGGATTATTCTAGCCATAGAAGGGGATAGAGGCTATTCGAGACCTCAGTGAACTTAATAAGGAACACAGTGAACTCCAGGTCAAAAACTTGAGAGGAAAACCTCCTAGTAGTCTGAGATGAATGGCTGCATGAATTCCCAGAGGCAATTGTGAATGGTAGTAGGACAGGAAAATTCTGGTAGGGTTTCCTGGGGCCAACAATATATCAGCTCCCGGGAAGGAAACATTATCAAGCATGAAATCTCCCTCCCTCTGCCCTGCCAAGGGCAGATGCAGACTGATGAAGGACAGTTACTTGTAACCATGTCTATTAGGCACTTTCCCACCACTGAGACAAAAAGCTCAACAGAAATGAAAGCAGGAGAGGTTAATTTGGGCTCACGGTTCCCACTGGGTTCAGTCCATAGTGAGGTAGCTCCAAGGCAGCAGTGGCACAGTGGAAAGGTGTGGTAGAGGAAAACAGCCAGGAAATATGGCAGCCAGCAAATAGAAGAAAGGAGCTCTGCAGGAGAGTACACCCTTGCAAGAAATGCCCCTCGTGACTCGCTTCCTCCAGTGAGGTCTCACTTCTAAATATGAGATTTTTGCAGGTCATTTTAGATCTAAACCGTAACATTCTGCTCCGGGTCCCAAAAAGATTCATGTCCATCTCATCATGCAAAATTCATTTAGTCCATCTCTAAGAGTCACCAAAGTCTTAATAATTCCAGCATTGCTGAAAAGTCCAAATCTAAACTCCTGAGACTCAAGGCAAACTCTTAGCTATGAGCCTCTACTAAAAAACAGTTTACACTTGGGAAATCATCTCATTAAAAAACCTCCACACAGCAAAAGAAACAAACAGAGTGAAGAGACAACCCACAGAGTGGGAAAAATTTTTTGCCAACTGTTCCTCAGACAAAGGACTAATATCTAGAATATATAAAGAACTCAAAAAAACCAGACCTCCCAAATTTAAAGACCCAATCCAAAAATGGGCATCCAAAATGAATAGACACTTCTCAGATGAAGAAGTAGAAATGGCAGATAGACATATGAAAAAATGTTCAACATCACTGGTCATTCTAGAGATGCAAATTAGAACAATGCCAAGATTTCATCTCACTCCAGAAAGAATGGCTACTATCAAGAAATCAACCAATAACAAATTTTGGTGGGGCTGTGGGGAAAAAGGAACCCTCCTGCACTGTTGGTAGGAATGTAGACTGGTAAAACCACCGTGGAAATCAGTGTGGAGATTCCTCAAAAAACTAAAAAAGTAGAGGTTCCATTTGACCCAAATATTCCCCTTCTTGGTATCTTCCTGAAAGAATTAAAAGCATCATACCACAGTGATATATGCACACCCATGTTTACAGCTGTATAGTTTGTAATAGCTTAATCTCGGAAACAGCCCAAATGCCCATCAACTGATGAATGGATAAAGATGTGGTATTTTTATATGATGGAGTACTACTCTGCCATAAAGAAGGATAAACTTGAGACATCTCTAGGTAAATGGATGCACCCTGAAACCATACTCTTAAGTGATATAAATCAGACACACATGTTTAAATACCACAGTGTCTCTCTGGTGTGAGAAACTGAAAAGTGTAAATAAGGACCAAAGTGTATAGTATATATTGGGAAAAGGGAACAAATTATTCAAAAGGGAAAGGGAACAAGGGAGGAGGAAGGGAGAAAGGAAGGGACAAGAAAAAAAAAAAGGAGGCCCAGACTATGGACGGCCAGATGAGAACAGAATCCCGGAGGGAAGCCAGCAGCAGGGAGCACAGTCCCTAGAAAAGAGGATTTTCGCAAGACTTTCTGACATCACCATGAAATGTGTACTGGTAAATGTTTAACAAATGGCTGGGAAGAAAATCCTTGATTTGTAGCACTGGCCAATTTTTGTTGTGTAATTACTGCCACCTTTGCCAACCTGAACAAAGAGTCACTGAAAGAGGAGCCCGCAAAAAATGTGCAAAATCAATTCCAGCAAGCTAACAGGAGAGGACCATGATGTTACTTCCGCATGACTCAGGGCCCTTGTAGAAGGGAAAGAGGGCCCCCGAACACTTGGAGGTCCAGGTGTTGTTTGTATTCATGTCTGCTCCCTGCATGGCCCCCTCATCTTTCAAAACAATCAACCAACCAACACGCAGCTATAATTCTTTGATATACGTGTGACCTCGTGGACTCAGAGCTTAATTTAAGATATTTATCAGAACCAAAACTTATACTTGGGCCCAGTTAGGCAGGAAGGGCTGAAGGGCTACATCTCTTTACAAAATAACAACAGCAAACATTTTTGAGCTGTTTTTCTGAATTATCCTAGAACTAATTACATATAGTTTGAAACATATCCTAGAACTAATCATGTGTAGTTGATATAGTACAGTAACAGATTGCCATTTATTGCCTAGTATGTACCAAGAACTCTCCTTTGGGTTTTTTGTTTTGTTTCGTTTTTGATATTGAGGATTCTCACTGAGCAACATCTTTAGCCCTTTTACTATTTTTACTTTTTTAAGACAAGGTCTTGCTAACTTGCTAAATATCCAAGCTGGGCTCAAGTTGTTGACCCTCCTGCCTCAACTTCCCAAAGTGCTGGAATTACAGGAGTGTGCCACCACACCCAGCTGCTTTATATGTATCAGTTCATGTAATCTTTATTGTAACTCTCAGAGGAAGGTACTACTATTAGAATTATACATTTGGCCAAATAACTGTAGGGAAAACTTTTCAATGAAACTAAACATTATTCTAGCACAGATGTGTCTAACCTGCGGCCCATGGGCTACATGTGGCACTGGACAGCTAGTAATACAACCCCACATGATTGGAAATGGGCAGCCTTATTATGTGATTTTTAGCTATACTGTTGAGATTCAATTGCACGGTGATCTGGCACAGCCCGCCTAGGCGACACCAGGACACTCTCTGTTGTGTTCCGCAGAGCAGTGCTAACCCTGCCTCCGGCACCCGCCACACAGCCAGTCCAATCGGGCCCTCCTGTGTCCAAGATTAAGTGCCCTTGTGTGACTCAGAGAGACAGTCATTGTTATTAAGCAGACATTCACGTTTTCTTATTTAATTACTAAACTTGGGCTTGTGTTATTTCATAAATAA
Source organism: Hystrix cristata (assembly GCA_004026905.1). NCBI lineage: Eukaryota > Metazoa > Chordata > Mammalia > Rodentia > Hystricidae > Hystrix > Hystrix cristata. Next base: position 99,554 of record PVJO010001977.1, on the reverse strand, counting down.
TTTAAAATGTGAAAACATGAAAAGGGACTTTTTGCTACTTTTGTACATCAACTATATTATACATCTTTATATGGCCCAAGATAATTCCTCTTCACTCAGTATGGCCTGGGCAAGGCCAAAGGTCGGACACTCATCAGATTCATCCCCACTGGATGTGTGAGTCAGGGGCTCCCTGATGCTTATTTTGCAGAAAACAGAACAGAAAGAGACCTCATGAAGGCCAGGTGACTCACTGATGGCAGATCCAAGAGTCCAGCTGAGGCAGCCTGTCACCCAAAGCTTGCTCCTACATAGAGGACCCCTCTACCTTCCAAGCAGGACAGTCACTAGACAAGTCCTGACCTTCGGCACGGACATCTGGCTTTGCTTAAAACCAATGCATGTCTTAGGGAAGTCGATCTTTCGCCAGTGGGAAGGGGATCAAGTGAAGCAGGGGTTGCGGAGGGAGGGGAAGTGGATAGAAAAGAATGAAGTGTGTTATGTACATGTAGCAACTCCCTTCAAGGAATGTAATTGTGTATTGCAAACATATATTAGTAAAAAAATGTTTAAAACAATGCGCTTCTTATTGAAATATTTCTCCGTACCCATGCTTCCCAACACACACATTTCACTCAGGCTGTGAACAGCCTCTTTTGCTTTGGCAGGAGGTATTTGTACTTGGAATTAGTGAGTGAGGGCTGTGAATTAGAGATAAAATCTCCAGATGACAACAGATCAAGAGATGAACTCGCAATCAAATGCAATTCTCCTAATTACTAATCAAGATCCCTTGAGAACTCCTGCGGCACCATGCAGAACTCAGCTGAACTGAGGGGACGGAGGAAAGTCTGTCTGATTTCAGAAGGATTCTGTTGATGGCCATCTCAGACTCTCTGGTAGTGAGAGAGTTTCAAAGTTTCTGCCTCACTGGAGTGACATAATTTACACCTTTCATTCTAGGGTTGTCTCAACTGAGCCAAACAGGGTGTTCTTACGTAGACAAAACTACTGGAATTAAGAAACAGGAAGTGCTAGAAACTCCTTTTTTAAAGTAAAATAAAGCTGACCCAGTGGGGGATTTCCTTAACTCTCCAAACCTGACATGTGTTAGGTAGTCAGGAAAGAATAATAAAATTCCCCAGGAAAAGTGTTTCACAAATGTCAGTGGTTAACGTGTGGTTTTCTGGTTAGCCGGAGGCCTGGTTTCCAACCCTTTCTCCTTGCCTCCTGCTGGGCTGGTCTCAGGTTGCTTCTGCAGACAGATCTGTCCGGCTGGCGGGTGGGGGAGAGTGCTGAGGCTCCTTCTGAGGGTGTGGACTGTGCCAGCTTCCCTCAGCTGCTCCTGGGTTTCCAGGAGAAGGCCCAGCTCAGAGACAGTCCTGGCGCCTCGGTCAGCACCACCTGAGGATGGTGGGGCAAGGAGACAGTGCTAGTGCGATGTGAAGCCAAATGAAGGAAACTCCCAGAGAGGCAGGACTCCAGCGGGCAGCCTTTGGCAAGCAGCACAAGATTCGTGGAGTTGAGATGAGAAAACACGGCTCTAGGGGGCAAAGGGGACTCCTGAGGATCCTTCGCAAGGAGCTATACTGTGAAAAACTGTGGAGAAATTTGACTCAGCCTCTGGGGCATCGGGGAAAGGAGAAGAGTTTGGAAGGCTCCGACTTGAAGGCCCAGAGAGAGGGGAGAGAGACGTTTGAGTTATGGGTTCACATCTTTATCCTGCAGCAGCCACACGACGGCTGAGGCAGGCACACATGGAAGTTAAAAGACCCAGGTACTTTTCTACATGAAGGTAATTGTATGTATCACTTTACAGCACAGCAGTTCCGCTGTCATGTAATAAATACCTTCCCAAGACTGACTATACCACACAAAACTGCACAGTAAAACCATGAGGCTTAGAGAAGAGTAAGGCCGGGATATAAGAGCTGAGAACTTTGTCGGTGACATAAAAAAGCCAGGAATCTAAGCAGGCATGATGGCACAAGTTTACAATCCCAACCCTGGGAGGTTGAGGCAGGAGGGTTTTATGTTTGAGCCCAGCTTGGACAACTTCATGATTTAGCAAGGCCCTGCCTCAAACAAAACAAAACAAAACAAAACCAAAAAACCACCACCACCAACAACAGCAACAACAAAAAGCTGATGATGTAGCTCAGTGCAAAGGGCTGGGGTTCACTCCCCAGTACTGAAAAAAAAAAAAAAGGAATCTAATAAAAATGACGGCACTATTCTATGCATGTTAAATATGTCAATACTACAAGAAATATGGCCGTTTATCTAGAAAAAGAGCTGAAATTTGTGTCTAGCTGCAGGGCGGGGAGGTTGGACCTTGCGAGCGCTTGTGAAGTGGTAGGAGGAGAGCAATGTGCACTTAGATGCTTACCTGGTAGGAGTGATACGGGTCACCAAAGAGGAAGAGTATCAGAATTTTCAGTCCCTTCAGCCTTAAAATCCTGAAGCTTGTTTTTCTGTCTTTGACGTAGAAGGGGTGGGTGTGTATGTGTGTGTGTGTGTGTGTGTGTGTATGTGTGTGTGTGTGTGTGTGTGTGTGTGTGTGTGTGGTACTGGGGACTGAACCCAGGAAATGCTGAGCCCTTTTTATTCTGTTTTGAGAAAGAGTCTTGCTGAATTGCTGAGGCTGGACTTGACCTCTGGGGATAACAGGTATGTGCCATTGTGTCCAGAATGTTTAGGCCTTTGGATGTGTACATTTTAACGGGTACCTGCCCCATCAAAATTGCAAATTTGACCCTATGTACAGTCTTCTTCAGTTAACTGCCGTATCCTTGCTGGACATTCTTCTGCTGACTTTTTATTTGTACTCAGGGCATCACTCAGTAGCTAAAGCCATTGGAAATTGGAGCGAAGTTTGGAACCACCAAACCAGCCCCTCATAGTTCGGCAGGATGTGAAAAGCCCTGCTGACATCTCTGTGTCGAGAGAGCGCTTTCTGTTCGCCAGATAGGTTGTCTGTTGTCTCCATTTTCACCGTTTGGCTTTCAGTCTCCGTAATGTTCATCTTTCTTCCCGATCTTACTCATTTCTTACTCATTTCTATTTCTCAGCACTTGAAGTTATCCCATCCAGACTTTATTCTCATGGTACGCTGGTTTGAATGTGTCTTCCAAAGTCCGTGTGCTGGAATCTTAGTCCCCACTATAAGAGTATTGTGAAGGATTTCAGTGACTAGAAATATGTACGTGTTCGTACATATGAAAGAATAGAAACATACAACCTTGTAGGGTAATGCACGTCACCAAACTAATTATGATAACACACCGACAAAGCAGTGCGGCTAATGAGTGAAACGTGCATTTTGTGAATCTAAAGACTCGATTCAACTGAGTGTGGTTTTCTGTTAACCTAGATTTCCTCACAGATAAAACTGTCCGTGAAAGCTTGTAATATGCTCAAATTGATCCCTAATGTTTTAATGTAACTGGAATAAATTTACATTTTCAAAAAAAGTGCTAAATCCAGCTACAGATGGTCCCCCTTCCATGTATTTTCTTAGTTGATCATGATAATAATACTAGGTAGTACATGGAAAAGTACATAGTCCCACTATACAGATAAGCAAAACTGAGGCCGAGAAATGCCTCATTACTTGAACACCAGCCTGGAGCTACCGAGAGAGCTAAGACTTCTGACCGTGTTTATGTCTCTGTTCTTGTGAGTTCCTAAAGCCAGTTAGTTCTACTATCTTCTGGAAGCTTGTAAGTAAGCCAGCACAATTTTCTTCTTTCACTCTATAGTTCAAGGTGAGTTTTGTGAGTCAGGCTGGCTTTCAGGAAATACTGTGCAGGGTTGTTTGGCCAAAGTTCAAATTCTTTCTCAGCTCTGACTTCCTGTCATGCTTCTTAACTTTAAATGTATTTTTTAACCCTACAGAGAAACATGAAAGCCGCGCATCTTCGTGGCTTTGATCCACGGAGAGCTGTGTTTTGGCTCCCAAGGCGCAGGGCGAAGGGGACTATCCCCGCACCCCCAGGCGCTGGGCTGTCTCCGCGGCGCTTCGCTGAGCAGCTGGGCGTCCCTGTCAGCTCGGCCTTGCACGCCTCGTTCGTGTCCGTCTCGCAAGATGGACCACGAACGGGCCTGCCGCAAGCCACGCTGCTGCAAGCCTGCTTCTCTGGCAGAAGGTCGCTGGCGGCTCATTTTCCTGACTGCAGACCTGAAAAACCCGTCGGTGACCTTCCTGTGACCTGGGTCACAAGTCCCCAACCTGTCACCGCCTAAGGCTCGCGAGGGCAGACGCACTCCTTTCCGCTTTGCCGCAACCTGCATGAGCAGCACCTCTGTGTGTGCACCGACCAGCTTTAGATTTGCTTCCTTCCGTCCTTTCTTCTTCCCTTTTTCTTTCCAGTTTTTAAATACCTGCATTGGAACCTACAACATGAGAGGAAAAGAAAAAGACTGCAAAAAGCGGAGCAATCCAAATACTGACGGGTTTTTTTAAAACCTCCCCAATGAGGCTTCGGAACTGAGTGACCGCGGCCTCTTTCTCACCTGCACCTTTCGTGTCTCGTTTCCCTCTGGAGTGCATAATGCGAGGTTCCCTGGCCCCGAGCCCGCAGGGAAGCCTGGCGGTGGCTTCTCTCCTTGTCCTCAAACGGCAGTGGCAGCCGGGGCTGCTGGCGAGGAGGCTGCTTCCTGCTGGGTTGCTCATCTTCATTGCTTCAGTGATGGAAAATGGGAAGAAGGAAGGAAGGAGGGAGGCTTCACCCACGGTGGCCAAGGGCAGCAAAACACAGAAGGAATTTCTGCAGCCAATGGGCATCGGGGGGGACCAGGGGGTGTCTCCCAGTGTTGGATGTGAACTTTCTGCCTTACTAAACCCAGGTTCTCAGCATAGGGGATGTGACTCAGGGCCGAAAAATTCCCCACAGCCTTGGATGACATTTATGTTGATTATCTCTGAGTCACACTTCTGGGAGGATTTTTTCTTTCTTTCTTTCTTTTTTTTCCCACAGGAGGCAAAGTGAAGGGAAAATGGCAGGGACAGTGGTTTGGAAAGAGCAGCAGAAATGTGGTCACTTGTATTATTAGTAGGAGAGTTAAAGACATGCAAGAGTGGGAAGAAAAACAAGGCAAAAAAAAGGGGGGGGCATGAAGGAGGCAGGAACCATCTCCAAGCAGAACTGGAGAATGGGGTCTGTGAATCTGCAGTCTGTGACCTGGTAACGGAGGGATGGGCAGCCCAGAGGATGCTGCGCTTCTGCCTGGCACTGAGTCCAGATGTCTAGAATGGGAGTTTGGAGCCTTTGCGCATGCTTTTATTTCACAAAGATTTGCCGAGTGCATTCAGTGCTACAGATTCTGTTCTAGGTGCCAGAGATACAATGGAGAGCAATGTACTCCGGAGCAATGTACTGGTGTGGTTTATTCCAGGGGATGAGAAAGACAACAGATGGCGTCTCTGAACTGAACCCTTCGAATTCTTAGTGGAAATGCATTTGGACTACCGAGGTTCGGCATGCTACAGACACGCAGCCTTTGCTGCCTAGCCAGGGAGGTCACAGAGGGGGCCTCAGCCATGGCACTGGGGCTGAGCAGGGAAGGGGAACTAGCGAGGGCCTCTGAGCCTCATCTAAGGTTAAAAGTTCTCTTAATATAAATGTTGAAGATCTCAGTTTGGTCTTAGACTCGAGTGAGTCTGGAGACAGGAAAAGCAATGTCCTGAATCCCAGTAGGGTTTCAAACCACCAACAGGAAAACAAAACAAACAGAACACTCAACACTAGATTGGCTTGCTTTCTACTTGACTTGGATTAATGAATCTCAGGCTATTTCTTACAAAGGCACCATCTGCAGCCAAAAGAACAGTAATCTGGGGAGCAGAGGAAGGCAACGCTATGGAGCACAAAGCACCATGAACCAGAAATCAGAGCTCTGGGCTCCATTTAGAGCCTGCCACAAACAAGCCCAAGCTGGGGAACAGAGCCCAGAACTTCGAGAGACCCAGATGGAACAGGTGCGCCTAAGAAGGGGCTGGGGACCCTAGGAGACTGGAGGTGACCTCGGCCAAGGGCAGGTGCTGTCCAAACAGCCAGGAGCCCAGCACCTCACGGATGGTAAAGAGCCCAGAGTGAGGGATAGGGATGCTTTCTGCAGCTTGAACGGAAGGGTCTGAGAAAGGTCTGAGGCTGCCTGGCCGGTCTCCCACTGAGAGCGAGGGCAGTGTCGCCTCACTGTCGCCCTGTGTTCTCCAAACACAGGCCAGCCCTTGCCAACACCCCCACACCCCACCCTGGCCATCTGGCTGCTCTCTTGACCCTACCTTCTGGCCAGGCCCTCGGGGCTCTGTCCTTCCGACTGACCTCACAGTGACCGCCGCACTGCTGCACACCGGCCAGTCCAGGACCGGCAGCCTTGGCGCAAAGTCTTTATTAAAGAAGCGACAAGACAGTTCTAATGAGAGAGGAGAGGCGGGTGGAGGAGAGAGCAAAAGAAACAAGGATGGAGTGAGACAGCAATGTGAAGCCTTCAGCTGACCGAGGCTGGAGCCAGAGAGCACAGGGCGTGTGAGAGTGAGTCACACTGACCAGGAGGGCGTCCGCGCGTCCAGCGCTTCCCTTCAGTCTCCAGAGACAGCGAAGGTGTGTCTCCGCCACCCTCCCCAGCACTTCTCTTGTTCATCGCTGTCATCCCTCTGGCTTGGTTCTCAAAATCCTGCGGTCACTCTCCATCACATCCAAAGCGCTTCATTCGGCAGGCGAGGTCCCATCTACTCTTTCTATGCTCTGTCTCTCCTCGCCCTGGCTACCCCGTGTCTGCAGGCTGCTCACTAATGCTGATCACTAAAGTGGCCGGATCAGAGCTTTGATGGCTACAGACAGTGTCGTTTTGACATAGAAAGGTGTATGTGTGTGTGTGTGTGCATGCATGCATGCGTGTGTGTCTGCGTGTATGTCTGTCTATAAGGGGAATGGATATCTTGTACCTACAGCTCTGACAAAAAGGATTTTGATTTCATAGACCAGGAATAAGAAGAATTTCTTAGCTGGATGCCCACCTAATTATGAATCAAGTCAGACCCTGCAGAATCAGTGAATGAGTAAATATCTGTAATTTAACCCTCTCTATATCGTGTGGTCTGCGATTCCTTACCCTGACGTGGAGTAAATGATGTTATTACTGATGGTAACTATTATTTTTCGCTTGAAGCAATGGCTGCATCGTGTGATAAGCCGATGGCCCAGGAGAGTGATGAGCCTCTGGCAGTGGTCACGTCTGATTACGGAAAAGGAGAGATCGTGTCCTGGCCGATAGCCTCTGCCTGGCCAGAGTCAGAGAGGAGTCCTTGGGACACAGACAACCTGGCTGCTGTGCTGCAGCCTTCCCAGGGGTCAGCTGCGGCCTATTATTAACATAAACGGTAATCTCTATCATTGTCAAGTGAGTTACTTTATTAGAGATACAATATTAAGATCACGTAAAGCCAAAGCTCAAGCCCAAACCTTCTACCCTTAAGCAAGTTTTCTAGATACTATGACTAGGAAACCAAGGAGGAAGGAGACCCCAAGTTCAGCTCATCTTCACCTACGCTTGCTGAACCGAAGCCCTTGGAAAAGGTTCAAAGGGGCTCCTTGGGAGGTGGATCTGCTACACTGTGACCAGACCGCCTTCATCTCGATGGCAGTGAATGAATTGAGTCTACGCTTTTGCCAGTGAACAAACGGCGCTTCATCTGGGGTTGTTTGCACATGTGTGTGCTTTGCCTTTCAACGATCTCAGGCTTCCCTAACCAACCTGCTAAATGCAACATTTACAACCAGCCTTGAGGCAATATTTGTGCCCAGTCACATCAAGTGAAGGCTGCCAGCTTCCCCTGCCAGAGGCAAGAGCACCGGGAAAAGTGAAAATTGGACAATAGTCTTGTATGTTCTGTGTGCTGTCATGGATGGCCTTCGGCAGGAAACAAATCAGTGCAATCAAAAGAACACAGCTTCCTGTTAGCACAGAGTGATGCCAAACCCACCAGACGTTATTGTCTCATGCCTGTGCCAGTCGTTGTCAACCGCGGCATAAGTAATAGCATATGCCTGGGATTGCGGTTTTTAGCGGAGTATTCTTTTGCTTTTGGCATGATACCACACACCTTTATATGCTTTATTGCCCTTTTTCAAACCTAGGGAGTTTTTTCTTTCAAAAAAATTTTCCGCCAAAGTATTATATCTGGCTGTTCTGCTGCATATCACCTCTTAAAGCAAGCCAGCCACCTCCTAATTCTCCTCAGCCTTGTCTTAAGTCAAACTTTATGCCTACACACATATGTGTATATATATATATATACTCATACAACACATATAAAGAACTTCATATATATAATTATTACTGGATCACATAGACTTAAAATAAACCTACTGTGTATTGGCCCTTCAACAATCCTGCTTTTCCTCTGAAAATAGCTAGTTCCCTAAGACTGACTTTGAGAGAAAAAAATCTCTCACATCATATTTTTCTTAGTTTCCAGGCTGATCTTGAAGGTGATGATAGGTCATAAGCCGCAGCCTCAGCAAGGATGTTACAAGGCCTGGAGCAGGAGGAAAGTACATATGTGTTTGGAATGCAACAAAAGGAAAAAGTTACTAGCGTGTTTTGGACCCAGAGCCTGCATTTTAACCCTTCATCCAACCCCGGAGAAAATACAGTCCTGTTAGCTACTCAGCGTCCCCCGCCATGGCACGGTGAAGACGGGGTGTAACTAGTCATCCGGATTGCTTCTTTCCATCGCAATGGCTAAGCGCTTTGGTCCCAGACAGAGCTCAGTCAAGCCCTGACCCCTGCCTCGGTAGGTGTGTGACTCTGGGGAGGTTAATAAGCTTCTGACCTCATCTTCCTCTTCTATGAAACGGAGAGCACACTCTCTTCCAGGACCATCGCCAGGAACGGGAAGGAAGTACTGGGGTTTTGTCCCTGCTCTGTAGTAGAGGACATTAGCGAGACTTGGAGTAGGCAAGGGCTCAGTGAGTGTTGCCGTGGACGTCCTTCGGGAGGCACTGTGCGTCTTACGTGGGTTTGGGGGTGCTGAGAAACGAGTGTAGGCTTCAGGGTCGTGGAGGGGTTAGGACCGTGGGCAGAGTAGCTTTTCTATGATCCTTATATGCATTAAGTCAAGCAATTGTCACGAGAATCTGGGAGCTAATTGGGCAGGCATTATAACTCCTGAAGCCGAGGAAATGATGTACAGTGCTAGAACCAACAGAGCCATGGGTGGGCCCCAGGGCTCCGGGGCCCTTGCTAGGGCTCTGTCTATACACGTAGCCCGTCTCCTAAGTCCGGCCTAAATGTTTCTCTGTACACGGTGAACTGAAGCCTAACTAGATTGTAAGCACGCTGCGACCAACTCTTGTAACAAGTAGCTGAATCTCAGCCAATCACAAGCGACCAACTGTTTGAACCATGTTCAAATAGGACAACTGGTGAGCTGTATCTGTGTCTCGCTTCCATTTTCTCTACGTCATTTGGCTCACGTGATGGGGTGGCAGGGTGTTCTGAGCCATTTTTTGGTCCAGAATACCGACCACTTCTTCTTTTTTGTGTGTGTGTGCTGGGGATTGAATTCAGGGCTTTGTGATTGCTGGGCAAATGTTCTACCACTTGAGCTAAATCCCCAACACCAGACCAATTCTAGAATCACAACTGAAGCTAATTAAGATCTGCAAATCTACATTTTGTCTTTTAACAACTCTTAGCGCTTAACTCATTTGTTCTTAGCCTTTCCTCCATTCCCCAAGGTCCAACCCCTCCCTGTCCTTCCCACGAAAGGCTGAGTACCCTCACGCTGCCCCGCTCCTCACACTCCGAGGCCTGCGCTGCCTCCTGCAGCCGCTGGAAGAGTAGTGGCTGCTCACACACGGATAGGACCTAAACTCTGAGATGATCTGACCGGTTTGTATCAAATTTTCTTTCCTACAAGTCCACTTCAGCAATCGTTTCCTTTCCCCAGAAAACTCTTCTGAAATGCAAACTAGAGGGACTCCTAGATTAACCCCTCATCTTTGCAGCTTGAGTAGGCTTTTACTTGAAAACAGAAACAGGTAACTATTGATGAGAGGAAGGAGACCAGCACTCCGGAGGGTGGGAAACTCTGGCAAAGTTGGGTCTTGTTTCAGGTTTCCAAGGAGCCGCCCTCTGAGATGGAAATCGCAGGGAGGAAGTCTGTTGCAGAAGGCCCTCGGGGTCAACGCCTGCAAATGGAGGAGGTGTGTATTAGCTAAGTTCCCGTGGCTGGGACAAAACACCTGACACTCACAACTTCAAGGGGGAGAGGTGTATTTGGCTCAGTTTCCTGAGAAACAACATGGTAGAAGGGCCTGGCAGAGGAAAGTCGCTGGACCTGTGACAGCCAGGAAGGAGAGAGAGAGAGAGAAAGAGGCAGAAGTTAGGAGCAGGGAGCAAGAAAACATCCTGCCAGGTCGTGCCTCCAGGGACTCACCTTTGACCAGGGCCCACACCCAACAGCACACTCAGCTAGTGAACTGATCAACAGATGAATCCACTGATGAGTATAATGTGACCATGATCTAGTCACCTTCCACACATGTGAGACTTTGGGGGGACATTTTAGATCTAAACCTTAATAAGCAAGCAGGACTCTACTGATGAAGGATTAAGCAGCAGTAGGACTAGCAGGCCTTTTACCGCTGCACCGAGTGGCCTGCCATTGCTGGCAGACTGCCGCTAGGGAATATGATCTTAGACTAGGTGTTGTCTACTTGTAGTTCTCAAACAGGGACTCAGCTGAGGGCCTTCACCCACCCTATTCTCATTGAATAGAGTGATGAGATCTCAGCCCTAACGGAGGATAGGATACCGGTGGAGTGCCATATTAGCTATTAGGGAGGAAGGCAAGTGGGAAGCCCTGAGGGCCTGAGGCAGTGGCTTGGATGGGAGATGAATGTGGCTTTAGTGATGACTTTAGGACTAAAGTACTGGGAAAAGCAGCACTTTTTCTTTTCAAAATACAATTGAAACAACAGGAGACATAGCTGGATAATGGTGGAACCTTCTCGTGGTGCCCATTCCCACTCTCATGAGAACTTTGCCATGCACCTGACCAAATAAGGTGCTTTGAGAAATAAGTATTTCTCAAATTATGCTCTGTGAACCAGACATGTCAAAGTTACCCTAGAGAAGACATTTGTAAAATGCAAGATTCTGGGCCCTAAGTATAGTAAGAGATGTGTTCGTGATTCAAGCTAAACCAATAAGAGTTCTACACTGAGAATATTTTCCCCTCCAAATTAAAGCTAGTGTAGTCTTTCCCCTCTGGTTCTGAGGTCAAGAATGTGGTTCTAAAGCTTATGGCAGCCATAGCCAGTGGCATGGAGAAAATGATTGTGAGAGGTTGTTGTGATTTGGATGTTAAATGTCCTCTAAAGGCTGTGTGCAAAGGCTTGGTCACCAGTCAGTGGTACTGGGAGGGGAGGTGGTTGAAACGTCAGGGGGTGGGAGCTGGCTGAAGAAAGTAGGGTCATGCCCTTGAGGGGGATAGTAGGAACCTGGTCCTTTCTCTGTCTTTGCTTCCCAGCTACCATAATGTGAACAGACTTTTTCCACCACACTCATCCTGCCATAATATTCTTCCTCATCACAGACCCAAAAGCAATGGAGCCAGCAGACCATGGACTGAAACCTCCAAAACTATGAGCCCAAATCAATGTTTTCATTCCTATAAGCTGTTTATCTCAGGCATTTTGTCACAATGACAGAAAGCTAACAGAGATTAAAGCAGAAAACAACTAAGAGAAGCAGAGAGACTGAGAGTGAATCTTGCTAATAGTTTTCAAGCCCTTGAACCAAGTCCCCTCTGGTTTTGTATGCTTTGGTACTGTGACCCAATAACCTCTGATTTAGTGATGGATTTCCTGGTTCTCAGAAGATAGTATTAAGCATCTGAGGCTAGTGCATGAAGATGTGATCATGTATAAATGTGGAATTATGAGATACATAATCTGTCAGAATGGGGAGACAGGAGAAATGAAGAAGGCAGATAAACAGGGGAAAGGGCTCCATTTTTCTTCCCTTTCTGCATGGGAATATAATAACAACCAATCACTCTGTGTGTGTGTGTGTGTGTGTGTGTGCATGCGCACACATGCGTGTTGAGTGGGTGGGGGAATGTTTGTATTCCTTTTTCTTTTTGAGCCTAAAACAAGACAAAAACAAAATACCCTTTCAATATAGTGTCCCAGTAAGTCACCATCAACAGATTTGCCTTTGATATAAAACTTTACCTTTGATATAAAACTTGATATAAACTTCTCCTTTCCATCTAAGACTAGCTGGTGGGGATCGGAGGCTTGGGTCCACTGACATTGCACCTCTGGGCATTGATTCCTGTGCAAAGCTAAATTTTCCAGTGCTTTGTCTTTTGCACTCAGGTCTGTCAGCAAACAAATCTTCTATTACTTCCCCCAACTCTACCTGAAAAAGGAATTTCTTGTTGCCATATTGTCTTGGCTTTTTCCATTCATCACCCCCAGCACCAAGGCACATTTCACAAAAGAATTCTTCTCATTGAGACTCCGCTTCTCTTTGGCATTTTAGGACCTTAATTTGAGGGTAAGGATTCCCGTGAAGACAGGAAAGTTGAAGGCTGTAGCATAATTGGTTTGGATTAGAGAAGAGAGCAAGTAACTGTTTTGGGTGTGCGTGGTTAATTCCAGAGAAGTCACGCTGCCTTATTTGGGGTGGTGGTAAAAGTGGTGGTAATGGTGGTAGTGGTGGTAGAGTGAATAATGGTGGTGGTAATGGTGATGGAGAGGACCAGGGGAGGATGGTCTTTCTTACCACTCTCTTCCTTACCTGAGGCATTATCACTAATGAGTTTGCTTTTCAGCAAAATATGCATTTAAAATATGAGACATTAGATAAAAACATTCAAAGAGATTCATTCCATTTTTTCCTGCCCCTTGGCTAAGAAAAAAGCACCTATCGGGTTGCCAATACATCTTCCTTACTTTTAAAAAGAACATTCACTAGCTCTTCTCCAAGCCCACTTCCTCCTCCTCTTTGTCCTCCTCCTCTGTCTCCTTCCTCTTCCCTGTCTCCAAATTAATCTTAGCAGGAAGTCCTGAAGCAAATGATCAGGTTACAAGTCTAAATGTGATAGCCTGTCATCGTTCATTATTTTTGACATAAACAGAGCTGTCAGATTTCTCTGAGACCTGCCTTTGGTTCAGGATGTTCTTTTGGAGGCTGGAGGATACATAAGGGTTAGGAAATAGAGGTGCTTCTGTGTAATGAAAACAATTCAATGGAAGGATGGAAATGATCTCCAGTTCCAAACCTGTGTGCAATTTTAGACTATCACATTTGAGGGGGCTGCTGATTAAGACTGTAAAATATTTACATGATTGTGGCTTATTTTATGAAGTAGAGGTCAAGGGGCATGTCATTAACTAGCTTCATTTCTTGGTACAGCCCACTGCAATTTCCTTGCATGCTTAGAGTTGATACGCAATTAAAGAATACGGTAATTGCCCACCTTATTTCCTGAAGGTTGGTGCCTCTGATGGGCTGAATTGTTGAAGACTGGGAGAATTTGTTCATACAGGGAACATCGTCTCTGCTAGAGGCCATTTATCTTTTTTCTGGCCCCTCATTCAGAGCAGCCACTGTTTTCTGAAGGAACCCCACATGTGTGACACTCCAATAGCAGTTGAGGTGGGTAATGCTGGGGCCATGGTCTTGGTTTAGGGACATTTCAGAACTTTAATATTTTGGTAACCCAGGTGCCATAAATCACTGTATTACATCAAGTCTATTTAAAACCCCTCCGGGCAGCTGTTTAAAATGCTGTAACTGCAGTAAGCAATGTCCTCAGAGTCACATGGCAGGTCTGGGCTAGAAGGGATGGGTTTTGTTTGTGTTTCTCTAACTCCTGTTAAGTTTACCCTCTGACTCTTCACTTCTGGAAAAGTCCCTCCACTTGTAGTTATTTTAAAGTCAGGATATGGGGGGCCAGGGAGTCCATCGGGGTCAAGTCTTCCCATCAGATCGAGTTCTTTTTCCTTATGTTCTTCTCTCCGAGTCATTTAGTGAGACAAGCATGAATTGTTAACTTCAGATTAATATGTTTAATAAGTGAAATCTAGACTCCTTCAAGAAGGCAGGAGGCCTGGAGGATTGGTTGTAGCTGATGGCTCCTATGGGCTTCTCCGGGTCACCACTGGGGGCTGAGACCACCTGTGTAGCATCTGCGGCTGACTCAGGCCTAATCACCCAAGGGAGCCTGCCTTTGCCAGTCCTGCTCTGGCCTCCAGATTTGCTCTGGGGTCTGACAGTGCTGGGGGGTGTCTGGAGCCCGGACCCTGGGAGAGAAGCCTGGAGTCAGGCAAGGGGGTGTTCCCTCTAGAAAGCAGCATGTGTATATGCAAAATGCCTGCCTCCTGCTAGGGCTCCAGACTCTGGGAGGACAAGGCTCTGTTTCATCCTCAGTTGTGTTCTGGCCTGGATTAACCAGGAAGGTACAAAAAAATTAATAATAATAATAATAATAATAAATAAGGATGAACTAGTTGGGCACAGAAAAGAGAAAAATTAAGCATTAATGGACCCATTTGGAAATTTTCAGTCAGAACAATACATAAAAGTCAAATATACTGTATTAATTTCAGCAGACTTACAAATGTTACAATCTCAAACAGTTTTTTTCATTTTGAATTCCATATCAGGTCTGAAGCAGGAAGGGCCCAATACTCTGCCATCTTGGATTTCCAATGGACTTTGTCGTTCACTGGTTGAGGTGTAATAAAAGCTACAGTGAATCTTTAAGGTAAAATCTATTACATTAAAAGACACATTGCCATGAATCCCTCTCATTATACTCGCTCTCCCTTCAAAACACTTATAGCAATCTCTGTCAAATAGAAACATAATGGTGTGTCATCATCCACCTTATTCACTGGATCCAGCACATGAAACTTCCAACTCTTCCCCAAAGTTAAAAATGACCACAAAATGAATTGACTTAGGACACCAAGCAATGAAAGACGCTCACAAAAAAAGAGGACTTCAAAACTGCTTCATAAAGTGGCAAGAATGATAGGACAAGTGTTCAAAGTGAGGCAGAGTCATTTTGAGGGGGGATAAAAGCAATGTGTCTTTAACTGTAAAACACTTTTAATTTAAACATTCACTATAACTGTCTTAGTTATTAGTCACATTGTCTTACTTTTTTCATTGCTGAGATCAAATACCTGACCCCACAAGGTAAGGGAGGGAAGGTTTATTTTGGCTCACAGTTCGTAGAGGTTTCAGTCCGTAGTCAGCTGGCTCCAAGGCAGGGCGGCATGGCGGAGGGGCATTGCAGAGGAGAAACAATTCATGGTGTGGCAAGCAGAGGCAGCAAAAGCAGCAAGCAACCTTCTTTCTGTCCTTTTCTGTTCCATCCAGGATACAAACCTATTGATTGGTGATACTGGCATCCAGGGTGGGGCTTCCGTTTTCAGTAAATTCATTTGGCCACACCCTGAGCTATGCTAATCCAACTAGGGGCCTAATCCAGATATCACACACCCTTAATCCAGTCACACACCCTAGGTCCAGCCACCTCTGAAAGCCCCACTTATGGATGCACAAGGCTTTGGGGGACATCTAGATAGATACAAGCCATAACACGCATTGTACATAGTAGATAATCATTTTGTCAAATCAGCTCATAAGCACAAATTAAGAGCAATGAATTTAGAGTCATGACCTGAGTTTGTTTGACTCTCAGCATGCAATTTACTTGCCATGCCACCTTGGATAGGTAATTTAAGACATTTAAATTTTGGATTCATTTTCTGGGAGGATTAAGATAAAGCACATTCCATTATATATGTGGTTTCTGTGAATGAGATAATGTTTTATACTGTATGGATCTCACATACTTATTTCTGCTCCCCACTGTATTTACCCCAAGGGCCCTATAGCTTGCATGCTTGAGCTACCTCATCTCTGCCTTTGCCAGGGTTTTCCAGAGGAGAGGCCAGACGATAGCCCTCTGGGGCCTCCCTGGTCCTTCCTGGGCCTCTCCAGCACCGGGTTCCTTTGCCTGGTCCCGGGACGAGAGGCCTGCTTGTCCGCCAAGCCCCCGCCCTGCTGCATCTGAGACACCCCCACCCCTTGACGTTTGTGGCTTTTCAACCAAAACCAAAAACAAAACAAAAAAACACGGCAGGGCACCAAACAAAACCCCAGCAACCCAGGAGAATGGGATTCCAGAGACAGCCTGCCCCTCCCCAACCAAAGCACACGCTTCCTGGCACCCAGGCCAGGTCCAGCCCAGACCCGCCCGGCCAGGAGGTGCGGGTGTTTGGGAATCCCAGCAGGCCCCCCAGCCGCCTGTGCCCCGGCCCTGACGTTGCCGAGGTTTCACACTGGGTCACTGTTTGTTTAAAAAACAGAGCAACAGATCTGAGACCAAGCCCTTCATTTTCTTTTTTGCAAAATCCTCAATTAAATTTTGGGAAAGGGGAGCTAAAGTGAGTGGAATTGTAAGACAGTTCTCCTCTCTGAGTTGTGGGCCCTGGAGGACCTTTCCCAGTCAGCCTCTTGTGGATGTGGCTTTCATTCCTAAGAATTTTTTTTTTTTCTTGGTGCTGGGGCTCGAACTCAGGGCCTTGTGTTTGTGAGGCAAGCACTCTACCCACTGAGCTAAATCCCCAACCCCTTTCATTCCTAAGAGACAGCACTGGAATTTGTCTTTCTGGAAGGTGTCTTTATTGCCTATTGTGGGGCCACATTTTCCTTCCTCCCTGCCTTCCTATCTTTCTTTCTGGTTGTTACTTGACTTTTTTTTTTCCTGATATTGTTCATGCTTTTTTAGTCTATTGCTCTCTGATTTGTTGTTATTTTGGTGCCAGGAATCAAACTCAGCAGAGCTTTACCACTGAACTACATCCTCAGCCCTTTCGAATTTTCCTTTCATTTTGACACAGAGTCTTGCTAAATTGCCCAGGTGGGACTAAAATTTGCCATCCTTCTGTTTCAGCTTCCTTCGGTGCTGGGATTCCAGGGATGCTTCCCTCCACACCCCCACCAGGCTAATCCATTACTTTGTAGACCTTTGACCATACCATTTTTTGCCCTACTCCCTTTCTCTATCACTTGTAGTCAAACAAAATTTGAAGCAATGTTTAAAATTAATCTCTAGTTTTTAATATATCTTTAGAGCCTCCCCCCAACTGTAAAACGTGGATATAATTTTATTTGGTCTTTCATGTAACAGTTTTAGTACCTTTGTGACCTTGGACACCTCACTTGGCCTTCCTAAGCCTTTATGTCTTTATTTGCAAAATAGAGTTATTAACACCTAACTTAGAATGTTGGACTGATGAAATAGGTTACCTACAATAATGTTCTCACCACGCAGAATACACAGCTTGGGGGCACTTATCACAATCACTTATGGTCCTGCCTTCTGGGTAAAAAGTCTTCTAACCACCCTTATCCTGTAGCCCTGAAGAAAACTTTAGTTACAGGTCCCAGGCTCCCAGATGTCAGGCTGATCAATCTTCTCAGTCCTTCCACTTCAACATTTATACCATTTTGGAAAAAGGGAGAGCAGTGGGTTCTCTCCCGCCCGAATGTGAACTTCAGCCTCCTTGTTCACCCCACTTTGGTCCCTATTCCAGGTAGCAACCAACATGGTTGCTGTGGTTTAGCTCCAGAAAGTCCCCAAGAAACCTCATGTGTTCAGAGGCGGGCTGTAGGAAGGTGACTGGATCGCGGGGCCCTGTGCTCATCGACAGAGTCATCTGCTGATGAGTTCAGCAGCTGAGTGTGACGTTGGGACACAGAGCCTGGTGGGAAGAGATGTGTCACTGGGGTCACAACCTGGAAAGGTAGCTCTTCCCCTGGCTCTTCCCTTCGCTCTGTTTCCTGGTCACCGTGACGTGAGCTGTCTTCCTCTTCAGGGCCTGCTACCTACCATTTCTGCCTTGGAGCCAGCCAACTGTAGGCTGAAACTGCAGGCTGAGAGCACAGACGCCAGGAAGATTAGCATTGAAAAGAAGCCGACACTTTGCATCAGGACAGTAGAAAAGACGGGAGCCAGCCCGCTATGGACAGACACTTCTGAAACTGTGAGCCCACATAAACTCCTTCAAGTTGTGAATGTCAGCTATTGTGTCTCAGTGACGACAGAAGCAACTAAGAAAATCGCCTTCAAAAATGAAAATTTGAAGCAAAAGAAAGTAAACACCCATAAATCCCAGCTTACCCTTCAAGTCTCTCAGGTTTCTCCTGTACCCTGAGTGAAATCAGAGCTGCGTCCTCCCAGGCCAGGGTCCACTGCCGCCATCCCGCCCCTCGGGTGTTTCAGACATGTGCCTCCTTTCTGCTTTTCCTCCACTCTGGAGGTGTGGAGCTCTCTGCACCTCGAAGCTCTGCTCTTACTGCGTCCACTGAGTGCCTGACTCTCTCACTCAGGAGTTGTCCCCTCAGAGATGCCATCACAGTTTCTGGTCCCAAGTAACACCCAACTCCTGCTCCCAGTTACTACCTGGGAGTTGTAGTTTGGACTGTGAATGTCCCCCCAAAGTCCGGGTGCTAATGCCTTGGTCTCCAGCTTGGTGCTCTTGGGAGGTGGTGGAACCTTTCCAAGGAGGGGCCTAGTGGGAGATTTTAGGTTTTGCGAGGTGTGCCCTGGCAGGGGACTGTGGTACATTGGCTCCTCCTCTTTCTCTTTGCCTTGCAGCTGCCATGAACTGAACAGTTTGTTCCCTCATGCACTCCTCACCGTGATGTGCTGAACTAACACAGGGCCCAAAGAAACAGGATCCCTTGATCATGAACTGAAATCTCCAAAACCGTGAGCCAAGAAAAATCTTTCCTTTTTTAAATTGCTTTATGTTAGTTATTTGTTATAGTAATAGAAAGCTGACACACACTTTATTTATATCACCTTGTTTTTGTCATAGCACTTAAATCATTTATTCATTCATTGAATTAATAAATCTGCAATTTAGGAGAGAAACCACTATTTCATAAACAGATGAATGGATAAGGAAAATGTGGTACATATACATAACAGAGTACTACTCTGCCATAAAGAAGAATTAACTTCAAATCATTTGTAGGAAAATGGATGCACCTTGAGACTATAATGTTAAGTAAAAGAAATTAGACACACACCCTTAAATATTGCCTGGTTTCTCTTATATGAGAAACCAAAAATATAAATTAAGAGCAAAATAAAAGGTAGATAATAGGAAATAGGAATATGATCATTATGTCCTGCAAATATGTACTAATAAAAAATGAAAATTGAAAAAACAATCAGCTCTAGTCAAAAGGCCATGGAAACAAATGCAATATCTTGTAATGAAAAGAGAGTCACAGGATTAACCAATTTCTAAGATCAGAACAACAAAAAATGTCATTATTAATAAGGGACCTGATTTAATGGCCACACTCAAGGGTCAAGTGGATGTAATCTTGCCCCAGAAAAACTATGGAAACACTTACAAAAGCCTGAGAAAAATATGACCTCCTTTTTGGGCCAAATAAGGTGGAAAAATCTTTCCCCAAACAACTCGAATGGAAGTGGGAGGAAACAATAAGCTTATTAATGGAACTATGATAATTTCTTATGTACTCTGGTCTACTGACTAATTTCTTATATATTCCACCTCTTCTGACTACATGTGTTAAAATAATTAGCTTTTGCACATTTATGCATTTTTTATCATGTTCTACCCAATAGGTCTTGTTTTCTTCACTTTAAAGAAATTTTTGGCTTCTGTGGAGAAATTCTGAAAACAGCATGTATAATACCGGGTCTGAATCTTTCTGGTCTCCTCTCTTTCTGGTGTGTCGGATCTGATTTGTTCACAAGCCCTTGGTTTTGAGGGCTTTGGAAGTTCGTTGAGTTATTGAGATTATATATATATTGTTGAGTAATTTGGTTTTGATCAAATCCCCAAATATGCTTTTTCCTAAGTTCATTCCCCTTGATTCACACACTTGTGTGTATTCCAGAAGCACGTAGCCCTCATGGTTAGGTTCATTTATGCTTGGTTCATCGCAGAGTCACTGTCAGGGAGATAAATGCTCAAAGACGTAAAGAATAAGAAATTTCTCCCAAAGCATCACATGCGTGCATGTATGTGTGTGTGCGTTTGTGTGTGTGCATGTGTGTGCCTGAAATTTGCTCAGAATCTTAAATAGGCCACCTTGTTAGTTAGGTATTGTTCCAATTTACGAAATAGGAAGATTTTAAATAGTAGTTGATATAACTGTGTTTTATGTGACTTTAGTTTTTAAAAAGCAGTTATTTCTATTTTTCTGTGGTCATTTCAGGATTTCGCCCTTCTCTATGCAAATGCTTAGCAAATACTTTCAGATTAGATTATTTTTCCTCCATGAAAATCCCTGTCAGCAAGAGACAATGCCCAGCCATAGGATTTGGGGCAAGTTCACTGCTCGGAGCCTTGACTTCCTTGTCCCTTAAATGGGGACCAAGATGTGTAGTCTGCAAAGTTGTTATGAGGAGCACTAACAGAGCTCCTAGAACAACATTTAAACTACTGTAGACTTTTAACCAATGGCAAATGGTCTGATCTATTCAGTCCTCAGTAACATTTCTGATGAAGTTTCATACTGTTATTGTAACTATGTTGGCAGGTGTGTGTGGTGCTTGCAGAAAGGATGTCTACAGAGTAGCCAGGTACTCAAGGTGGTACCTTGTTGGACTGCTCTCAGAAAGGTTTCTTTAAGAGAAGCAGGGGCTGGGGATTTAGCTTAGTGGTTAGCGTGTTGCTTTGCAAGCCCAAGGCCACGAGTTCGATCCCCACCACCAAAAAATAAGAGAGAGAGAAGCAGATCTTGCTGGCATGTTTAGGCAATAAGCCCTTGCTGTGTTTAACCATCTTTCCTAATCCACATCTGCAGTAGATGGTCATTCATCTAAGGCCAACTAGATGTTGATGGGCATCATGATGGTTTGGAGCCCACGTTTTAGAGGATATTGTCATAGTGTCTACAGACTTCATGACATTTGTGTATATGACCTTTGGAACTTCACTCTCCCTTAGAATATTGGTTTTCTGTAATACCACTCAGTAAACAGAACAGTTCTAAATTGGGCTACGAAGAGACCATCTTTGCCCCAGTGGATTTAAAATGGCAATCTCAGAATAAAGCCACCCAGGAACACGGGGCGTCTCCGGGTCCAGGATCTGCAGACCACAGGTTAAGTTTGTTGCTATGAAAGGGAGTGTTTACAGGCAACAGCGAAAGGCGAGGGAAGTCATTCCAGGGAACCATGGGAAAGATGGTGTCAGATGGCAGGGCAAACCGCTGTGGTAACCTCCAGAAGTAATTATGGACATCTGGATTGAGGAAAAGAACTAAAGGGTAGCAGGCATTCTGCATTTGGGACTGGGCTTTCCCAAAGGAAGATAAATGGAAAAAACATGTGGCTTTAACTGCTGACTCATGGTACAAAGTTTTAATTCAGAGACTTTAATTGAAAATGCAGCAAGAATGTAAAAGATTTACATAGAAAATATTTTAGTGTATTGGCAAGGCATTAATTACAAAACCAGATGGTCATGGCAGAAAAATCAACCAAGAGGCCTTTGTTTTTCATTTGCTTTCTTAGCATGAAGCATTTTCACTTTACAAAGTTCAATATCTTCTAAGTTATAAGCAACACCACCTTTCTGTTAAGATTGAAGAGTGATTATCTGATGTTTTTGAATACATATACCAAAAACTGCGGAAACTGTCATGTCTGAAACCTGTGACATGAAGCATTCTTGTGATAGACGCTCCATGAACAAGACACTAGTTCTGTCTTCCCAGAGGCTGATCTAAGGAGACCATATTTCTCAGCTCCTATTGACCGTGACTGCTATCTCAGTCAGTGGTCATTTGTTTGCAACAGAAGGTTGGAACAGAACAGCCTGAAATTAGCTCAGCAAGGAGAGTTTATTGTAAGGATACCAGAGGCATTTGCTTTTCGAGAACTCAAACACAGCTGGTATTACTGGGTTAGAAAGTTCAGCTGATAATCCGTCCTTCTGCCTTTGTCACAAGGCACACGGTACCTACTTTCTTATCCCTCTGCACACCAGTGCTGTGATATCTGCCATGGCTTCCCCAGGTGGTCTTTTCTGCTTTTCTGAAATTAGTGGGCTAAACGATAAGCCCATCATGCCTGCCTGTTTGAATTTAAATCCATTATCTCCTTCATTTACTATTTATCCTATTTTTATTCCTTTTCCTCTCCTTTCTTGTCTTCTGTCTTTCATTAATCTAGAATTTAAAAAATCATCCTCTTTCCTGCTCCCTATTTGCTTATTGATTACACATTCTTTCATTATCTTTTTTTGTGGTTACTACACAATTACAAGCATGCGTCCTTGATTTATTAGAGTTTGCTATCAATTAGTACCACAGTACTTCTCAGACAATGAAAGAACCTTACCACACTTAATCCCATTATTATGATTTGAATATTTATGTCCCCGTTTCCTAAATTCATATGTTGAAACCCTCACCTCCAAGGCGATGGCATTAGGAGGTGGAGCCCTTGGGAAAAGATTAGGTCATAAAACGGAGCCCTCATGTGTGGAATTAGTGTCCTTATGAAGGAGGCCTGAGCCCATGGAACTGTCTCCAAAATAGACCACAAACTAACCAATGAAACACACTTAAGTAAATGCAAAAGAATCCAAATTTTACCATGCATATTGTCAGAGCATAGTGCGACAAAACTAGAAATGAGGGCAAAAGAAACCACAGAAATTAAGCAAATGCATGGAAATTAGGCAACACGCTCTTGAATAATCAACGGGTCACGGAAGAAATGAAGAAAGAAATAAGGTGATTCCTAGAATTAAATTACAGTGACAGAATAACATACAAGCACTTACAAAACACAGTGAAAGTAACCTTGACAGGGCTGTTCAGAGCTGTGAATGCTCACATCAGAAAAACAGAGCAAGCCCAAGTAAATGACCTAAAGATGCACCTCAGGGTCCTAGAGAAACAAGAACAATCCAAATCCAGAGCTAGTACAAGGAAGGAAATTATAAAGATCAGAGCAGAAGTTAATGATGTGAAGACTATAAAAACAATACAAAGAATCAATGAACTGAAGACCTGATTCTTTGAAAGAATAAACAAAACAGCAAAATCCTCAGCCAATCTTACCCCCCAATCAAAAAAAGGAAAGAAAAGACACAAATCAATGTAATGAGAATTGAAAAAAGTGAAATCAACACAGACATTGTCAAAATCCAGAGTATTATTACTATTTCACAAATCTGTAGGCCAATAAATCAGAGAACTCAGAAGAATTGGAGAGATTCCTGGATGCATATGAACTACCAAAGCCAAACCAAGAAGATTTAAAAATCCCGAGTATTCCAATAATAGAAAATAAAATTGAGACATTAATAATAATAAAAAAACCCCTACCAACTAAGAAAAGCCCAGGACCTGATCAATTCACTGCCAGTTTCTACAAAAACATCAGGTAAGATTTAATACCAATATTCCTCAAACTCTTTAATGAAATTGAAAAGGAAAGAATACTATCAAAGTCCTTCCTGGAAGCTAGCATTACCCTGATTCCAAAACCAGACAAGGATCCAACCAAAAAAATGAACTACCGGCCAATTTCTCTAATGAATACAGATGGAAAAATCTTCAGCAAGATATTCGCAAACAGAATGCAACAAAGCATCAAAAAGATCATACACTGTGACCAATTAGGCTTCATCCCAGGGATGAAAAGATAGTTTAACATATGCAAATCAATAAATTTAATACATCACATGAACACAAGCAATGACAAAAATCACATGATCATCTCAATAGATGCAGAAAAAGCCTTTAACAAACTCCAACATCCATTCATGATTAAAAGCCTGAAGAAAATAGGTATAGAAGGACCATATCTCATTCTGATGAAAGATATTTATGACATCATATTAAACGAGAAAAAGCTGACAACATCGTATTAAATGAGAAAAAGCTGAAAACTTTCACTCTAAAATCAGAAATAAGACAAGATGTTCACTATCGCCACTTGTGTTTAATATAGTCCTTGAAACATTAGCCAGAGCAATCAGGCAAGAGATAAATATAAAAAGGATATGTATAGGAAAGGAAGAAGTCAAAGTAACATTGCATGTAGATGATAGAGTTCTTTACATACAAGACCCAAAAAACTCCACTAAAAGCTCCCAGAATTAATATCCAAATTCAGCAATGTATCAGGATACAAAATCAACACACAAAAAATCAATAGCATTCTTCTACACTAATAATGAACTCACTAAGAAAGAAATTAGGAAAACAATACTGTTCACAGTAGCATGAAGAAAAACTAAATACTTAGGAATTAACCTAACCAAGAAAGTGAAAGGGCTCTGCGATGAAAATTACATCACCCTGAAAAAGGAAAGTGAAGACGAAATCAGAAAATAGAAAGATGCCCCATGTTCTTGGATAGGCAGAACCAATATAGTCAACATGTTATATTTTGAAAACTGATTATCTAGATTTAATATGATCTCAATTAAAATACCAACAGCATTCCTTACAGATGTAAAGATTAATAAATGGTACTGGGAAAATTGGATAGCCACATGCAGAAGACTGAATCTAGACCCATATATCTCACCAAGTACTAAACTGAAATCAAAACTGATCAAATATCTAAATGTTAAAACAGAAACACTTAATCTACTGGAAGATAAAATAGGTAAAGCTCTTAAAGACATAGGTGTAGGCAAGGACTTTCTGTACAGAACCCCAGAGACACAAGAAATAATACCAAGAATCAACAAATGGGATCACATTTGCTAAAAAGCTTCTGCACAGCAAAGGAAATGACCGACAGAGTGAAGACACAACCTACAAATGGGAAAAAGTATTTGCCAACTATTGCTCAGACAGAGGACTGACATCTAGAGTACATAAATAAATCCAAAAAATTAGACCCCCCTCTAGATTAAAAGCCCCAATCAAAATATGGGCAACTGAAATGAATAGATACTTCTCAAGAGAAGTACAGGTGGCCAATAATACACAGAAAAATGTGCAACATCGCTGGCCATTGGAGAAATACAATTAAAACAACAGTGAGGTATCATCTTACTGCAGGAAATATGGCTGTAATCAAGAAATCAAATAATAACAAATGCTGGTGAGGCTTGAAGCGGGGGAGAAGGAACCCTTCTATGCTGTCATTGTTGGCAGGACTGTAAACTTGTACAACCACCAAGGAAATCAGAATGGAGACTGTGCAAAAAACTAGAAGTAGAAATTTGACCCAGCTATTCCCCTTCTGGGTATCTTCCCCAAAGAATTAAAGGCATCATTTTACAGGGACACATTCATACCTATGTTTATAGAAGCACAATTTATAATAGCTAAATCTTGGAAACAGCCTATATGCCCATCAACCAATGAATAGATAAAGAAAATGTGGTATTTATATACAATGTAGTACTACTGTGCTATAAAGAAAGATAAACTTGGGGCATTTATAGGAAAATAGATGTATTTTGAGAGTAGGGAGATTTTTTCAAATTGGAAGGGAAACAAGAGATGGAGTGAGGGGGAGGGAAGGGAGGGATTTAAACAGAGAGAACTGAAGAAAAAAATGGAAATAGAACTTTTGCAAATTGGAAAGGGAACAAGAGTTGGAAGGAGCAGGAAGGGATGGGAGAGGAGGGGGATAAAAAAGAATTAAGATGTGTTATGTACATGTACCAACCTTCCATGATAAATGTAATCATCATGTACAGCAAACATGTACTAATAAAAACAAACTTTTTGAGGAGGCCTAAAAGAGACTCCTTCTTTCCCTTCTATCACATGAAGCCACAGTGAGAAGGCAACATGACAGGGGGCTGGGGATATGGCTCAGTGGTTAGGGTGCTTGCCTAGCAAGCACAAGGCCCTGAGTGCGATCCCTGAAACACACACACACACACACACACACACACACACACACACACACACACAAAGGGCAATATGAGATTGCCTTAATCCTAGACTTCTGAGCTTCCAAAACTGTGAGAAACAAATTTCTGTTGTTTATAAACCACCCATTTTGTGGTATTTTGTTATAGCAGCCTGTGCAGACTGAGACACCCATGTGCCCTTCTATGGCTATTGTTATGTGTTTTGTTTCTGCATACTTTTAACTGCACAAAACATTATTATTATTGTTTTAAGCAGTCAGTTTTCATTATGTTTTAACCACATGTTTACCTTTTCCACTTGTCTCCATTCCTTCCTGTATTACCATGTTTCCATTTAGTATTACTTTCCTTCTGCTTAAATAGCTTCTTGTACTATTTTAGGTAAATATCTGCTGCCAATAAGCCCTCTGTTTTTATTTGCCTGAGAGTGTTTCAAGTTTTATTCCGTGATCTGTCTATAGGTTTTCCTTCTAGTTGTGACACTATGCCCAAATTTATGCAAATATTTTGGGTTCCTTACCTTCAATGGCAGACTACTGTAATGATGAGAAATGTTTATAGTTTATGATTTAAAGGTCTATCTTTTGTCTAAAATGGATGATTCAAAGTGCACTTTATAACACAAGATCTATCATGCACCAGGTCTTGACAGCCTACCATGTACCAGGCAATGCACTAGTCACTGGGCATATGAAATCAAATGAGACACGACCTTGTCTCCTAACCGCTCATAATCTAGTGGGCAGATAGGTCTCTGCAATAGAATTATGCATGGTATATTTCAGGAACCAAAGGAGGAACAGCCAAATTAAAATTAAGAGTCAGGGGATTCATCCCAAGAGACATTTCTTAGATTTTAAAGGCATAGAATGTATTAGTCCTACTGTATCAGTAGGAGTCAGGTGAGGTTCCCTTCTAAGTTCGTAGATAATCGGTACTTTTTGCTGAGTGTTCACATGGCCTCTCTTCATTGGGCAGGAGGCAGGGGAGAGAGGGGGAGAGAGAGACAGACAGAGACAGAGAGACAGAGATGGAGAGAGAGAGAGGGAGTGAGAGAGATTGAAGGGTGACACCTGGCCAGAGGCACCAGGGACATTCAGCCTGGAGAAGAGGCGATCCAGCGAGGGTAATTATCAGTTTAATCAGTCTATTTATCTTATCTACTAAGTGATCTTACTTCAAAAGAGATTTCACACTTGCTGGTTCATGCATCCCAGTAAGTTCCCTGGGACACAGGGACTTAATACTCAGACTGTGCAGACAGGAAGTTTTAGGGCACTTACAGGGTAAATACTTGAGATAGTGTAGGCAACTGACAGCCACCAACTTGCTCCTTTGCCCTTTCACTCCTGATTTTCATGTTTCCCCTCTGTCCTCCACTCATAAATCTCCCATCCTTCAAAGCCTAGTTCGACTTCCTCTGTTAGTCCATTTTCTATTACTATAACAAAATATCTGAAGGTGGGTACCTTATTTTTTAAAGGAGGTTTATTTAGATCACAGTTTTTGGAGGCTAAATGTACAAGATTGGGCAATTCCCCCCATTTGGCTTCCAGTGAACATATTCATCATGACTTGCCAGAGAAACAGATGGAGAAGCAGCCGCATGCAGAAGGGCCCAAGTATTGGGGGAAGGGGATTAGTTTACCAGAACCTGCTCTCGAGAGAACCCATTCACTCCTCGAAAGCAGCATTAATCCATTCTGAGGGTGATGCCCCGGCCTAATTCCCTTCTTCTGGGCTCCACCTCTTAAACATCCCACCACCGCAACGCGGCCACCCTGGAAACCGCACAGGAACCTTTGGGGACCCACATCCAACTGGAAAAAGCCCCTTTACCAAGGCTTTCTCTGCATCATTGAGCTTCACTGATAATGAAATTTGATAGTGTTCAAAACGGCCTACTCAGTATCAAAATGATATAAGGAAAAGGACATCTTTTGCTACAAAATCGAATACTGAACTGTGTATTACTGTGTTGTTCACTCTGGTTTCATGTGTTGGTCGTCTCCCCCCACCTAGAGGAGAATGTTTTATTCCTTGTTCTTATCTCCCATCGACCCAGCCCAGACCTGGGCACTGGCCAGGTGTTGGACCGCAGGGCATCCTGTATCTGTCTTCCAAGGATGCCCGCTGCGCACTCTTCCCTGAAGAGAAAGCCTGAAACAAAGGGCAGTCAGTGGCTCTGCTTGCAGAGCGTGCAGAAACCCGAGAGACCCGCGGAGAATTGTCTCCTAACGGAAGGTAATTCTTAGATTTCCCTAGTGTTGACATTTTCACAGATAATAAAACAGCCCAGTTATGTCCTTGCCATTCTTCCAATCAGTAGAATAGATGATCAAAGCTGGAGTCTCATGGCACTAAAAATGATTATTTTTCACAAATATAATCCCCCAGTATTTTGACTTTTTATGAATTCTTGCCAAAAAAGTTATTTATGACTGGTTGGAGGTGTCTCTTTTTCCGCTTTAGGTTTTACTTTGGCCCGACTAGTCTCTGGGAGCACACATGGTTGAGGACAATACTTTTGATTTTCTCTGCATCGGCCGTCCTGTGGGCTGTTTGTTTCATAGCGGTCCCTTGCAGTGAACACACAGTCATCATGCGGTAGCCTCAGCCTCATCCCGACGCACCCACCCACCCATGTACGTGCTGCCGCAGCCTAATTTCTGGAAGCTCCCCGCACGTGAGCTGCTCTTCCATCCTCTGCCTTTGTGTGTGCCGGTCCCTCTGCCAAAACCTGCCCCATCATTTTTGTCCTTCAAAACCCTAATGCTTTGCTTCCTCTGGGGAGCATTCACTCTGTCCCCTCAGTGGAATCTTTGCCTTCTTCCCTCGTGACTTGTTTATTTTATGATATCCCTTCCTCTGTTGCAATATAACTGTCTATTTACATTACGGTCCCCTCCATAGTCAGTCTGAGGGTAGGAACCACGTGTTTCTGCTGGAAACAGATCAGCGAAGGGCTGGCTTGGAAAATGGGCAGGACTCGAGAGAACTTCAAAGGCCAGTCGGTGGGAAAGAAAATTGCATTACTGCTCATATCCTGGCATCCTTCCCATGTTGTCTCAGGCTGGGCAGAGTGTCCCATGGACTGGACCATTGTCACCTGCATACCCTCAGGCTGCACACACCAGGGACAGGCAGGGGTGAGGTTGACCCGCTCCCATTAGCGTGGGGCTCAGGGGCAGGGCCACCAGAGAGACCCACGGGGGAAGAGCAGTTCTCCAAATGGAAGATGGAATGCCATCCAACGAGTAAAGAAAGATGGATCTAACAACAACAACAACAAAAAACTGACCAGTGTCTATTACTATGAGTGAGATATTAAAAAGAGAGACTGTATGATTTAAAAATCCATTTAACCCTGGGTGGTTTGACAACCAGCAAAACCACTCGACATTTAGCACCCTTCTTTATTTTCCTTGATGAGCTCAGAGCTCTTGCATACATTTAATAATGTGTTATGTACCCCCTGGGTGTCTGATTTATGAACTTGGGCTGAATGATTGGACTCAATACAAAAAAGAGCTTGCAAACTCTGCCTATAGTTTTCCAGTCATCAAGGAACTAAGCTTTTTTGGTCCCTGGAGAAGCCAAATATTCTAAAATGAAGTGCCCTCTGCTCTGGTTTCTGCTTTTCAGCATTTCTCTTCTGTTTTCACATACTTCTGCTGCTTTAAAATTAAACCTAAGAAACTCATTCCATATTTTTCATCATCTGCTTTTGCAAGCGAATGTTATGGATTTATGGTCTAGGATCCTTTGATGTTAGGGTAGCAAACTGTGCCTGCTTCACTTGCTTTTGTTTCACTTTGCTCTTTTTTACATTTATGAGGCTTTGATAATTTAATTTATTGAAACACCACAGTCAGTGTAGCAGAACTGACACTATTTGCATTGTCAGAACGCGTCAGGAAACAAGACAACCTGTGTCTACAGGTATGTGCGCCCCTGCCCCTTGGTCTTCGGGGAAGTTGGGCCTTAAGCAGTATCTGACACTGCACCTTGAGGATATTCATTCCTAAGACATTTTAGGAGTTTCGAATTGGAGCCCATCACCCTAATTTTGATTTTGTGTCTGCTGAGGTATACAGAATGATCAGCTACTTTCGTTTTATTTATTATTTTTATGAAAAAAACAAATGCTCTTAGCTCTTTCCCTATAGTGATTGTGGATCAGATGTATTAAACATTGAGTTTCTTACTGTATCTCTTCAGATGCATTCTACCATTAGAATATATGTATACATATATATAAAGAAAAAAGCTTTAATTGAAAATTTAGAGGGAGGCTTAGGTAGCTGGAGGGGTACACTCTGATGTAGGGTTCAGACTGGCCCACTTGCCAAAGCAGAAGGCAAGCTTCAAAGGATGAGACGGTAGGCTGGAGTCAGGTCAATCATTGTCCGAGTCCTGGTGTCATAGTCCTGGGACCTTTATGCCTGAGGGACAGTTTTGTTTCCAGGAAGGGCTGTCTCTGTATAGAGGATGTTCTTTAACGCACTAGGGCCCGTGAAGAGTCCCCAGATAGAAAGGCAAGAATGACGTGTGCGGCAGAGTAGGGCTGTTGCTGTATTTTCAGTTTCTATAGTGATGAGGGGTGGGATATGGAGAGAGAGAAAAAAATATGGTAAGTTTTTCCAGAATGAAAAATACCAGGGTGAGAAGACAATCAGCAAAGCTCAATACCATAGAAAGAAAGCTAGGGTCGGAGGAGCCCCAGACTCCTTACAGCTCCTTCTACAGTGTCGTTAGGGTTCAAGATACAGGCTACTGTTTATGTAAATGAAAGAGTATGTGTGTGCTGGGAGACATCATAAAGATAGGACAAGAACACTTTCAGGTGTAGGGACAATAGAAAACAACGATGTCACTGGGGATCAAAGGTGCCCAACAGGTTCTGTCCGTCCCTTGCCATTTGTCAGGGACACACAATCTCTTTTTTCTCAGAATTGACCATTCATCGCACAGTGTGATGTCTCCTATTGTAAGGCAGTTAGAATGTCAGGAAATACAAAGACGCATGGTCTAAAAATGAAGCCAACTACTCTATGGAATGACTTTGAATTGAAGAAGCATCAAGAGAGATAATCTATTTCATCCCACTACTTCTTCTTAGCCTGATGCAGGTTTACTAATATAAAAAAATTACAACACTTTCCTAACAAATCTATCCACATTACCAAATAATAATCACTACAAATATTACTAGGTAATATGAATTCACTACTTATATTACTAGGTAATGTGAGTGAATTACTGTTATGATGAACTTTTATTGAAATTCTTACTGTGTATCAGGCACTGTTCTACGTGCTTTAGATAGGTTGTTTTATTTAATCATCAAACAGTCCTTTGGAGATAGATATTATTATCCCAGATTATTATTTCTCAGATGCAAATGGAGGCAGAGACATTGAGTAACTATACTAAGTCACACAGCTCTTCAGTGGCAGAGCCGCTCTGAGCCATGTGACTTACCTCTGATATACTGCTTCTGGTTAACCTATACAGCCATGAATGATATTTACACAGTCATTACCATAAATGCTTTTTTGGTTTCTTGAAGAATCATTTTATAGATAAAATATGTAAGACTTAATTATAACCAAAAAAGAATGAAAACATTATCTGCCTTGTTTGCAGAAAAATAATAATACTGTAGGCAGAACTTAGGAAAAGAGACTGGACCAGAAGAACAAAACTATATGTATTTCCTCATATTTCCCACTGGAAGATATATTACTTAACAGTCCCATATCAAAAGGGCTATATCCTTTTTGTGTGTGTGTGTGGTGCTGGGGATGGAACTCAGGCCTTGTGCTTGCTAGGCAAGCGCTCTACCACTGAGCTAAATCCCCAACAATAAAGCTACATTCTTAAGTTATAAAAATAGCTAATAGAACTAAAAATAAAAAGTGGCTAATAAAAATTGTAAGGGAGTTCAGTATGAATCAACATTATTTTATTGTTCAAAACAGCAATCAATAGTTTCTTAATGTTGGTAAGGCAGGAAACAGTATAAACATGTGATTTGAAGTATGGAGTTGACTGTCAGGGAAAAACAATTACAAACAAGTAAAATCTTCTCACCTATGAAAAGTAGGCCTGGGCTGGAGATCACTGCATTTTTTTGTTTTGTTTTGTTTTGTTTGGTGCTGGGGATCAAACTCAGGGCCTTGTACTTGCTAGGCCAGCACTCCACCACTGAGCTAAATCCCCAATCCCGTGAGTGTGTTTTTTACTTTTTATTTTATACCTTTCCATTTAAATGATTATTTCCATGTGTACATGTTACTTTTTATAGTAAGAACCTTGCCTGTTCCTTACTTCAATAAGTAAACATCCAGGTTTGCATCCCACTCATGTGTGTGTGTGTGTGTGTGTGTGTGTGTGTGTGTGTTTTGGGCTTTGTTTTTAACCTTTTTTGGTATTTTACATGTTTTATCCATTACTTAAAACCTCACAATACCCTAGTGAAGTTAGTTTTTAGCTCTACTCTTTAAAAAACTGATAGCTTATTTTTTGAGCGATTTTAGGCTTATAGGAAAATTGAGTTGGAAGTATAATGAGTTAGCGTTATTCTTACCTCCACACCCTTCTGCCCAGTTTCCCCTACAATTAACATCTTGCATAACTGGTACTCTTGTCACAGTTGATGAGCCAGTATTGATAATGTTGTGAAACAAAGTCCACAGGCGAGATCAGAATTCACCTCCGGAGTCAGGCACAGTGAGGCACACCTCAGGCCCTGGCCACGGAGGCAGGAGGGTTGCCAGTTTGAAAACAGCCGGGGAAACTTAGCGATTTTGTGAGACCCTATCTCAAAATAAAAAATTAAAATTAGAAAGGGGTGGGAGACAAGTCAGTGAATAGGCTCTCAGTTCAATCCCCAGTACCGGGGGAAAAAAGATTCCCTGTTGGTGTTGTACATTCTGGTACATTCTGTGAATTTCGACAAACGCACGAAGTCACGTGTCCACCATTCCAGTACCGTGCGGAACAGTTTTGCCGCCCTAAAGCTCCGCTCACTGCGCTCCGCCCTCCGTCTCTCCCTCGCTGAAGCCCACGATTCCCATGCACGTGCTGCTGGCTGTTCCCACTTGCCCGCTAGTGGAATCAGTCCCGCACCTGTTCCTCCGTGGTGACGCTGCTGTCTGTGATAATAGTATCAGGAGTGGTCTTCAGGCATCTCACATCCTGCCGCTACCGCCACTTGTCAGGGGAAAACCCAGACAGGATGAGAGCCACATTCCCAGCTGTCCCTGTCTTCCAAGGAAGGGAAACCCTACACCAAGAGCTAACGAGTGAAACCAGATAGCCCAGGGAAGGGGTGAGGATGTCAGGTCCCGCGGGGTCTGCAAGGCAGGCGCCAAGCCAGAAGCCCAGGGTGCTGGGAAGACCAGAACCGACGTGCAGATAATGCCAGGTACCATCTCAAGCCTGTGGGGAGGCTGGACTAACAGGACTGGGGATTTGTAAGGATTTGAGAAGCACTTGTATTGCAGCGTGATCATCAGCAGTGTGGATAAAATGCTGCTCTCTGGATAAAATCAACCCCGACTCCCAGGCCCGCAACGGGGGCAGTCTCTCGGGGACACAGCTCGGCGTGAGACTGTAAGATACTTCCCTGGGGAGTGTTTCTCAAACATTTTAATCTACAGTAAGAATATATTTCACATTGGCAGCAAGTGCACACGTGCAGTACACACAATTGTGCGCACACACACAAACACCTACATATTGCTGACACCATCAGCATCATCGGAGAACTTGCCAGAGATGCGGAGTATGGAGATCATTTCCAACTAAATCAGAATCTACGTTTTAATAAGAGTCCCGGGTAATTATGAGGGACATTAAAATGTAGGAAGCACCGTTTTAGGAGACCTGAGCTGAAGATGTGTAAGCAGTATCTGTGCACATCAGATGATCTCATTCCGTGGAGTTCCTACATTTGAGACCGCAGTTCTTGCAAACTGCCTCAAAACTATGGCCTGGGTCCTGTTTCCCTCTGCTCTCAAGACCCTACATACACTCGTACTGATAACTAACTTGTACTGTATGAGACCACACGCTGAGTGCAAACCTAGCATCTTAACATACATTAACTCTTTTCGCTGTCACACCCAGGTAGGTGCTGTTGTTTTGTCCTTGTGTATGAGAAAACTAGGTACGTAATGGTTTAAAAAATAGCTTTTCTGGCCACACAGCTAATAAATGGAAACATGAAAGTATAAAACTATGAAAAGGAAAGGGCAGAAAGCACAGCAGGGCCAGAAAAAGTCAGCAGATGTCTGCACGATGGAAAGCAGATGGGAGAAGTCTATGAACAAAGACAGGGACAGTTGAGACCCCACGTACCCTTCCTGGAAGGCTGCAGAGGTGAATGGAGCTAGGCCACCTCAAAGACCCACCGAGAGGCTCCGGGCTCGGAAACAACAGGTGTGGCCGGTTGTTAAGGGGACAACCAGGAGCAACCACTGGACAACTTCCGTTGGCCCACCCTGTGGCTTCCTGCACCCCTGTGCACAAAGCACAGACAGCACTGGCTTACTCAAGCCCAAACAATGTGCCAGCTTCACTCCAAAACATTTGAACTGGCCATCTGTTTTAGTTACTTTTCTCTCGTTGTTGAGACAGAATACCCGACACCCAAAGTTAGGGGAAGAAAGGTTTATTAGCTCACAGTCTGCAGAGGTTTCAGTCTATAGTCCGCTGGGTCCGAAGCAGAGCGGGCCGGCGTGGCAGACCGGCAGCCGGCCGGCTGCAAAGTAAAGTAAGGAATTGCAAGGAATGTATGCAAATAAGCAATGCAAACAAGCAGCTAGTTAGCTTCTTCCTGTATCTTTTATCTAGGCTACCTGCCCCCAGGGCGGCCCGCACTCCCTCCCCCAATCTCAGTCTCACATCCTTGATCCCAGCAGCAATGCCAAAACGATCAATGGATCAATTTAGTAATCACACACTCTAGATCCAGCTATCTCTTACCACATGAGGCTTTGGGGAGACATCTAGACACAAACCGTAATACCATCCGAGAGCAAATTCAGTCTCCCCATGTAGATCCTGTTCATTTTTCATTCAGACATGTAGACACCCCCACACCTTAGCAACTACGCAGAATTCTGTGGTCCATTAAGCTCACAGGCATGCAGGTAAGACAATGCAGACAGGAGTTGGAAAGTCTGTCTTCCATGTCTGCTTCTGTGAGGAGTCACTTAAGAATGTGCTTCAGCAAAAAGAAGGAGTAAAATAAGAAAGGAAAATGTACACAATCTCCAAAATAACAATTTTTCTAAAAAATTCATCTTAACTATTTTAGTGGCATTTTTGAATTTTTATTTATTAGTGCATGTGTTTATTATATAATGTTTACATTGCTTGTAGGAAGTTGGTACATGTAAATAATACATCTTAATTCCTTTTTTCATCCCCTTTCCCTTCCCTCCCTCCTCCCTGCACTCATCTCGCGATCCTTTTCCTTTTTTTTTTGTACTTGTTTGCAGTACATAATGTTTATGTTTCTTGTGCATAGTTGGTACCTTTACATAACACATCCCTATTCCTTATTCCTTTTTTTTTCACCCTTTATCCCATTTTTCCCCTCTCCTCTCCCTCCATGGGTGCACCTTGAGACCCTAATGTTAAGTGAAATAAATCAGACACATGAGCTTATGTATCGCATGGTTTCTCTTACATGAGAACCCCAGAGTGAAAATAAAAAGCAAAATAAAAGATGGATAATAGGAAGTGGAGAGATAGATTGTTCTCAAAGGGGGAAAGGGATCAAGAGATGTAAAATAACAATTCTGACCCAAGAGAGCAGCAACAGATCTAGAGAGCAGGATAGCAGGCCTTGAGGAAGAATAAAAAATGGAGGCCTTTGGGGGCAAAGTCAGCAGAAAAGATGCTATGGGAGAAACTCAAGAATATTGTGGAAAACAGTATGAAAAGAAAAAAAAAGACAGTAAGAAATTCCAGGGATGAAATGAAACTCTAAAAGTACCTCAGTCAACTAAACATGTCATGATATAAAGCAACTGCTGTGTATAAGAAAAGAGACTCCTTAGTCCTTGATGCTATGAACGTTTTACCTGACGTGTGGTTTGATCAAAATATATGGTGAATGTTTGAATTTAACAAAATTTATTTCTGACTTGCTGCCATTAATCTCCCTCAGAATATCCCTCCTCACTTCAAACCCATCCCATTGTTCTAGTCGCTTTCTGAGGCAGTTCTGGAAGTCCTCTTTTGTGAGTGTCTTCACAAGGTATAATAAAAAATATGGCAAATGCCGCTACCGAGTGCCATCCGACACAAAGGTAGGTTTGGAAAAGCATTACTGTGTCTGGGTCCATCTTAATCACCGGATGTGGCGCCGTGCGACTTCTGGTTCTTCCTCAAAGTCAAAATGACCAGGAAAGGTAAATGTTTTGAACTGATTCAGGACACTGAGGCAGCCGTGATAGTGTAACTAAAGATGTGAAAGAGGGTTCCCGGAAGTCTCCCAAAGTGGCAAGAATGACGGGATGAGTGTGTTTGGAACAAGGGGGAGTATCTTGAAAGGGTTAATGACAGTGTGTCTTTTACTGTAATAAAAGGTTTTAAAATTCAAATAGTCACCATATTTTTAAATCGTATCTCATGTAGTTCTGGGTTGGTAATAGAAGACCTGTAGCCAAGGAAGTAGAGTTCCAAAGCATTGCTAGCCCAGGCATTCAACAATATCTAAATGGTTACCCCATCTCTTCAGCCTCTGGGGAGAGACCCCACAGGGAAGTCGCAACATGGCAGAGAAGTGGAAAGGGAACCAGTGTGAGGAGTGGGCCGATTGCGTGGCCTCGCCCTTTGCTAAACAACTTTGCAAGAACCATCTCCAGGACAGCAGGATGAACCCTTTCTGAGGACAGCACCTGGGGTGACCTAACTTCCATGCCTCACCTCTCAAAAGCACCACTACTTCAACACCGCCAGGAGGTCCACAAACCTGGGAGGGACAAACGACATGCAAATCATAACACCATCTCAGTTGCGTGCAGAAGGGCATCAAGGAATAAGGTTTGAGTTTAGTAGAAGCTCACAGGAATGAGAATTGGGGCAGGTATTTGGAGAGGCAAACTGAAGATGTCCAGTAATTTTTCCTAAAGAATCTCCCACCCACGAGGACAAAGAGGTGCACCGCAGCTTTGCTTGTAAGGGCTCAAAAGAATCAACCCAGGTGAAGAAGCCATGCTGCTCGGTGTTGGGAGAGGGGACCCTGGAGCCAGATGATCACCCATTAGATGGGGAGACCTCTCTGGGCTGCTTTCTCATAAATAAGTGAGAATCACTGGCAGATCAGATTTTTCTCCTTGTTTCTTTGTGCACATCTGGGTTGTGTGAATGGACCCCAAGCCATCCAGGAGACTCCATTTCACTTGAGCTCCTGGATGGGAACTTCTTTTCGGTATGTTTCTGATGTTTCCTGCCTCTACTGCCTGATTCTCTGAGCCCAGGTTCTTAGTTATACTCTTCAGTGTTGCCTAGGACTTGAATTTTTACAGCAGATATGTGTTTTGCCTTTACAAGAGCAAGATATAAATTTCTATTTCAAAATAATAATTATGGATCATTATGAACTACCATTGATCAGGTACCTGGGGCTTTCTAGGGACCACGTTAGGTATTCTTTTATTACTATTTTATTTACACATTGACATTACCTAAGTAAATTCTCACAGAATTTCAAAAGTAGGCATTACCAGTCCTCCCTTACAGATGAGGAAGGTGGGAAGAAGTTGCTTGCCCCCAGTCACATAGCCTGTTAGTGGTGGAGTGAGAGTTCAAATTCATTGCTGACCCTAACGACCCTGCTGTCCCCCTCAGCCACCCACCTTCTATAAACTCTGCCTGGCCCTGCCTTGGGAGCAGCTGTAACCTCTGATTTGCTGTGTTGTTCTCAACATGGCATGGACATTAGTTGCCCGAGGAACAAGAAAATATCAAACTGCATGGCTGTTTGAATATATAGTACGATTTACATTAGCAATACAGAAACCTTCAAGCCCAAATCAAATTGTAGTAATGAAGTAGCAACTGATGTTTTAAAATGTCCCTTAAAGTACTCAGATTGGAAGACTAGATGATTTTTAATGCAATCAATTTAATCAGTGTTTAATGACAAGGTCTGTGTCTAAATATTAGTCTCCCTCACGTCTTCAAGTCTGTACATGGATGTTCTAACCCCTAACCCAAGGTGATGGAATCAGGAGGTGGCTTTTGGGGAAGTGATTAGTACAGATGGTATCAGTGCTTTTATAGAGACCTGAGGGAGCCATTTGCCACCTGCAGACACAGCAAAAGGGCGCCATCTATGAATCAGGAGACAGGCCCTCCACAGACACCAAATTCGCTGTTCCTAGATTTTGGACAAATCCTGGGAATGGCTTCCAAAGCTGTGAGAAATAAACTTCCATTGTTTGTAAGGTACCCAGTCTAAAATATTTCATCATAGCAGCCCAAACACAGCCCAGTAAGGCCCAAAGTATTTGCTGAACTCCCTTTTGTGAAAGAATTGTCTTCAAATACTGTGATCCCTTTTGAGTAT
Organism: Hystrix cristata; assembly: GCA_004026905.1. Classification (NCBI taxonomy): domain Eukaryota; kingdom Metazoa; phylum Chordata; class Mammalia; order Rodentia; family Hystricidae; genus Hystrix; species Hystrix cristata. The sequence goes on along the minus strand of PVJO010001977.1, from coordinate 61,034 downwards.
TTATTTTCTTTTTAACTAAATTGAAACATACAACTAAGTGGGGTCATATATTTATTTTTTAGATTCAATAAATATTTTTTGAAGTTTGTCAGATTTGTGGCACTGGGGAAGTACTGAGAGGGACAAAAATTTGTAAGACTGTTTCTATGCGCAGGGAATTCTCAATTGCTTCATAGTAACAGTTTAATTTTTAAGAGCATATTATACTTTTTAGAAATAATTAAAAATTATGTCTGGGTAAATACAGTGAGCAACCAACCTGGATATTCCTGTTTTCCACCAAAATGATACATAACCTCTAAGTAATGAGATTAATTTTCTTGGCTAGTTCTGGATATAATTTCAAAAAAGAATACCTTTAAATGTTTCTTAAGGTGATAGAAGCCCAAAGAACATAAATCTGTATGTGCATCAGGCACATTCTATAGCTTTTTCATTTTTTTGCTTTTAAGAAGGAGAGATTGATTTGACTTACCATTTCAGAAGGTTCAGTCTGTGGTAGGCCGGCTCCAAGACACAGGCATCTTGGCAGGAGGCATAATGGAGGAAACATGCTCTACTATAGCGGCAAGGAAGCAGAGAGTAAAGGGAGGAGACGAGGACAAGAGCACTTTCTTTCAGGACAGTCTTCCTGTGACCCACCTTTTCTGACCAGACCTCATCTCCTAACAGCACATTCATCTATGAACTCGTCAATGGATTGATCCACTGATGGATATAGTGCCCCTAGGACCCAATCACCTTCCAAAAGACCCACCTCCAAACATGAGCATTTGGGGGGACATTTTAGATCTAAACCCTAGTGATGGGTATGGGTTTCTTTTCTAGAGTGGGGAAAACCTTTGAGAACTAGACAGAAGTAATAATTTCAGGATCTTGTGAATATACTATGCCCCTCAGTTATACACTCATTATGGCTAAAGGATAATATTATGTTATATAAGTATCGCCTCAATTTTAAAAATATTGTGTTAGATTCTTACTGTTGCTTAACAAATTACAACATATTTAGCAACTTAAAAAATTCCAACAGCTGAGCTCACAGTCTTGTAGATCAGAAGTTCAGGTGGGCTTGGGTGGGTTCTCTGCCTAGGGCTTCACAGGCCGAAGCAAAGAAGTTGAGCAACTGGGCTCATCTCTGCAGACTTTGAGGAAGAATCTGCTTCCAAGCTCATTGAGGGTTTGGTTTTTTTTTTTCGGTTAACTAATTTTTTATTAGTACATGTTTGCAGTATATAGTGATTACATCCATATGTTTCTTATATTCAGCATATTATTAGGTTTTGGTTTTTTATTGAATCTGTCAATCTATCATCTTTTGATCGGGGAATTGAGATCATCACAGTAGGAGCTATTACTGAGAGGTATTGACTTCTTCCTGTCATTGCATTATATTCCTTTTGCTGTTTCCTTTTCTGCCCCTTCTGCTTAACTGCTCACCCTCCCCGATGTATTCACTCCCCTGGACTTTTTGGCATCAACGTCTTCATTGTCTCTTTCTAGGATATCCTTGAGAAGTTTTTGGAGTTACTGGTTTGGCGGTCATGCATTTCTTAAGGTGGTCTTTTCATGGAAATACCTTATTTCTCCAACATTTTCGAAAGATAGTTTTGTAGGATATTAGCGTGGGTTGGAATTTTTTTTAAGGGCTTGAAACATTTCATTCCAAGCTCTCCCATATTTTAGGGTTTGCACTGAGAAGCCTACTGTAATTCTAATGGATTTACCATTATAAGTGATTTTTTTGCTTTTTCTAACAGCTTTTAAGATTATTTCCTTCTGTTCGACTTGGAGAATTTTGACTATGATGTGTCCTGTGGTTTTCCTCTGATCATGGCTATTTGGGGTTCTATATACCTTGCTTACTTGTATTTTTTTTTCCCTATACTTAGAAAGCCTTCTGCTATGATTTCTGTAAACAGGATTTTTTAATGTCATTTGTTCTATCTTCTGATTTTTCACTAATCTCAACTAATCTGAGGTTAGTTTCCTTTGCATCATCTAGTAGCTGTTGGCTCTATTTTCCACAACCTTTTGTTGTTTTTAATGTACTGAGTGTACAGTTACTTGCGCCAGCCCTGTCTTCTGCTTCTGACATTTTCACCTCCCACTGATCACATTTTCATTAGAAGTGTTTATTTCCAAGGTTTCTATTTGGTACCTTTTCATGGTCTCTAATTCTTTGCTAAATTATACCTTCATATTTTGTATCTTTTTTTTTTTGGCTCAGTTACCTTTCTATTAGTGTCTTCTGTAAGCTCCCTGATCATTTTGTTTATTAAGCCCATCATACATTTACTTAAATAATCTTTGAGCTTCCCGAACTCTTTATTGACCTATTTCTTTTTGTTTGTTTGTTTCCTCTTTTATCAGTTGATGTAATTCAACTGTTTGGTTTTTTATTTCCTTTCCATCAGTGCCCCATAGTTCAGCTTTGGAGGAGTTGGAAGTTTGAGGAGGCATTTTGTTGCCTTGTTTTCTCATGTTTGTATTGGTGATTTCGTGTGTGCTGGGGTTGCAGGTTGACTATAGTGGAAAGATTTTGTTGCCAGTATAAAAATCTCTTCAGTTATGTCTGCTTCCCCGTGATGCACTCTGGGTGAAGCTAACTCTAGGCCTTTGCCCCGTCCCAAGATCTGACCACCTCTGTCAATTTGGGGCGGGAACAATGCAATGTAATTAGCCTGGCACCCAGTTCTCTGGAAATGAACCACAGACTTGTAGATGACACAAAACAAACCAGATATTGGCATACATGAAAACTAGTCAATAGCAACAACTATGCCACCCTGGCAATAGCAATGACATCAGCAACAATAGTAGAGTCAAAGACAAACTGGACATTGACGTGCCATAAGAACCAATAAAAGCTACCACTCTACCACTCTTTACAGTAGAAAAGCAAATCTGCAACAAAAAATATGCACACAAAGCCAAACCAAATATTGACAGTTAGTAAATATCTATTAAATGGAATAACTATACCACCATTAGCAACAGAAAAAAATTCAACAATAAGGCATAGAGTGCTTTAAATATCCAAAGATTAATAAAGCTTAATAGTAGCACTAATAAAAATAGAGAGGGTGGAGAAGGGGAAAAATGAAAGAAATAAATTTTGAAAAATAAATAGAAGACGAAAAGGAGAAAAGTGAGATAAATGATCCTACTAAGGAGTAAAAGAAAATTAGTAGAATTATGTGCACTGGATTTCTTCTCCAATTCTAGCCTGCCATGTGAAATGAGTTTCTTTCAGAATAAAACCCACTGTTTCTGCAGTTGACAATAACTGTGGATTTTCTTGGGGCTGGTGCTGCTGGCCCAGTCTCTTGTTTCTCCCTCTCTCCCTCAATTCTCTGGAATTGCTGCTGCTCTCTGGCCTCGCCATGTATTAATGGAGACAGCACCCCCTTCCTGAGAGCCAGGGTAACACGCCAGACTCTTTTGTTCTTTTCTCTGTGTTGTGTTCAGTTTCTCCAGTTTCTCAGATTTTTTAGTTTTCCTGTGCACTCTTTCTTGATACCCAGAGACCTACTTCTTTTTTTCCTTCGCTAAGTTGTTATTCTCTGGGTGTCTCTTTTCCAGGTCTCAGAGAGGTTCTATTTTGCTGCTACTCTTTATTCCACCATTTTAAATCTCCTCTTCTATAGCTTAAAAAAGTATAGTTATATTTTTAGTAGCAATGATTAATAATACAAATGATCATGTTAAAGCATTATTAATTTAATAGTATAGTAGCGTTTCATTTTACCTTTTGTGATTAGCGATACTAAAAGTTCAATTCCCACAGTTGAAAATTGTGCCCCTTCCCAAATTTATATATTGAATTTCCAATATGATAATATTTTGAAGTCAGACCGTCAGTAGATAATCAGGCCTTAAAGCTGGAGCCCTTATGATGGGATTGGCATTGTTATGAAAACAGACACAAGAAATAGCTTCTTTTGTGCCTCTCCTTTATATGAAAACACAGCAAAAACATGGTCATCTATACATGAAGAAGAGGGCTATCACTAGGACTGGCCATTCTGGCATCCTAAACATGGACTTCTCAGCCTCTAGAACTAGGAGGAATAAATGTCTGTTGTTTAAGCCCCTCGGTCTATGGTATTATGTCATAGCTGCCTGAGGGGCTTAAACGAGAGTATGAATAAAAACAAGCCTAATTTTATGGAATTGTGAAGGGCTTTCATACTCGAAATGTTTGCATACCACAGCCTCAAATTATAGAATGCCAGACACAGATGGGACTGTGGTAAACATATAATCTAGCATTATTTCCAAAGTGCCTCCTGTATACCAGGACACATGGCTTGGAGAATAAAGTACATGTTGAATTCCAGCTTCTCCTGACCTCTTGGGCAACAACTACACAACCATACCTGTCAGCCTTGTCCACGGTACCTGATGATAAGAATTACCTGGATGCTGGTGTACAGTAAAGATCTGTTGATCACACTCCTGAGATTCTGACCCAGAGAGTCTGAACTGTGGCTTTGGGATTCTATCCTTATCACAAGACCCTTGGTGAGTCCAGTGATCAGACAAAATATGATCTAGATCAGCAAGGCTGGTCAAAGGCTGCTCTAGATCAAGGCTTCATTGTGCAGACAAAGCCGAGGAGGATAAAGTGACTTCCAAGTTTCATGGTAAGTCAGCCAACAACATTGGAATAAAGCGTCCCTGGTGACCACGCGAAATAGGCTGCTGTGGTTTGGATGTGACTGTATATCCCTCAAGGGTTTGTGTGCTGGAGGCTTGATCCTGAGGAAGGTGGGGGATCTTTAAGAAGTGAGACGTAGCAAAGGGGCCACCGGGAGTGCTGCCCTTGGGAAGAACTAGAGCTCGTTTCGCGGAGTAAATTTCATGAGAGCAAATTGTTATAAAAGAGCAAGCCTGGTCCCTGAAGCCCTCTCTGGGTTCTTGTCTCACCATGTGATCTCTTCTACATGCTGTTCTTCTATAGTGATGCATCTTTCATGAGGCTTCCAGCAAATGCAAGACCAATGGGCCCACCTAATCTTAGACTTTTAGCCTTCCACACTGTGAACTAAGTAGACCTCTTTTCTTTATAATAGTATCCAACCTCAGGTGTTTTATCATAGCAACAGTGGACTAATACCTGTGCCAAGAATCCTTAATGAATCAGTCCTTCTGTACCATTCAGGGTTGGTTAGAATGGCAGAAGCCCTGTGCATGCTGTGGAATGAGGCCTGTGGTGTAGGGATTAGGCAACGTATTAGTTACCTTTCTAGAGTCAATGGTTTGCAAGAGAGCAGATTTAACACAGGACATTTACAAATTACAACATTCACCCACAAGCCAAATCTAGGAAGAGTGCTGAATGTCCCTCTATCCACTGGAGACCCAAGAGATGCAATCCAGGGCTGGGAGCCCACACAGCAGTGTCCTGTGTACGTCTGTGTCTGCACTAAAGAAATCTTTACTGGAACCAGGATATGACGCTCGCAGCAGAGATGAAGACCAGAGCTCCCCTGAAGCAACAGCAGCCATCCTCGAGGACGGCAAGGCCCCGAGCTCCTTCTGTGACAAGGACAGTCGAGTTCCCTTCAGGAGAACCAGCCGCAGCAGAGCTTCTCCTGGGAAACAGCCGGCAACTAGCTTCTGCTGCCGTTATCCTTTATGTTGCATCGGCAACAACCCTCAGGTGGATCCTCTACGCCCAGAACTACATCAACTCAGTCCAGCTGGGCGTTCTGGCTCAAGTTGACCATAATAATACTCTACCACAGACGACATGCAATTGTGTGAGTGGGAGGAGGAATCAATGCCAGGGTCTTGTCTCTGCATCTCACTCTGTGTTGTGGCTGCAACCAGGAAAGAAAGCTGAACACAGACAAGGGCAAGGACAGACAGAACCTACCAAGCAACTGGATCCCATGCAGACCAACTGGAATTCACTCCACGACGTCTCTCAGTGATTGCAACTTAGTACTGGATGCCCTGCTAAAGAAGCTGGTGCCCTTTGCACAGGAAAGGCACTGACTGGTAGCCAGGAACTGGAGAAGCCAAAGAGGGAGCAGGGAAAGCTGTGGGTGTGGGTGCTGGGTGAGCCGGCAAAGCAGCAGCAGCATGAGCAGGGCCACGTTCCCAGTGCCCATGCCAACCTTCAGAGCACAGACAGGATGCATCGTCATGTCCACAGACTTCTCAGGAGATCGTCTCCATCCCAGAGCCAAACAGTAGAGGATAGTCTGGGAAAGGTAGTTCCAGCTTAGCCAAGCTGACAGGGTACAAAACCACTACGAGTTCTTGCACAGATTTTACTAGCTTGAAAGTACCATTGTGGCAAAAAAGCTCCATTAATTGTTAACATTTTGCCCAACATTGAACAGGATGCTCTGCACATGTTGGCCACTCCATGAGCAGCGTCCATCGTGATGAAATGTCCCGTGCAGCAGGCTTGTTGGTTTGCAGTCACACGAGAGTAAGAAAGCCAAACACAGCTGTGCAGCCCTCCGAGGCCTGAAGTGTCCCTAGGCTGCTGCAGCCCACTCCTGGCCTCCTTAATTGCTCCTCCAGTGTAGCTCTGAAGTTGCCAAGTGCACCATTCATTTCATATCCCTCCACACTTAAGATCGTTCATGATCTGAAATCATGTCAAAAAGATTTGAATAAAAGTGGAAAAAAAATGTTAAGATCGGCAGTAAAACCTCTTGAAACTTGGAGTGGAAAAAGTGACCCAAACTAACCTGTCACAGTACTAGCCAAGAGGGTCGGTACAAGGCATTTCTGCCCAGGTGGAGAGGCTGCCAGCAGCGCCTGTATTCACAGCACCAGACACCTCCAAATCCCACTTCACGTCTTGTAATCCCCACAGTCCTTGGCCACTGAGGCTGACCTCATCTCTTCCTTCATCGCAGACAGATGCCGGCACTGCTGCATTGGAGCACTATTGTGCTCTCGCGAGCGTGTGGCTTCCAGGGTGACTTAGGAAATCCAATCGCACATAGAAAAAAAAATATTTAAAAATGATGATCTCTTTGCCCCTTTTATACACAGATGTCATTCACTTCAGATCTCAGAAGGACAGAACTGTCCTACATCCTGAAGAAATTGTGGAGTGTCTTCAACATTGCCGGAGGCCTAGATTTTTCTGTTGCAGAGAGGTTTATAATGATGGCATCATCAGAAGGCAGACAAGTGTTAATCGTGAGGGATTTTCTAACCTAAAAGGTCTATAAAAATGGAAACAGAAAATGAAATCAAAGAGCAATGACCAAACCTATGTATTACTGCTATTTGCTGGAGTTGTTTATAATTCTCTAGTTTCATTCCTAAGACTTTCAAGAAATAGATATTCTTTCCTTTCCATATTCTCTCTTCATTCTGTGTCTATTTATACTGATTCCTCCATCTGTATCTAGATAGTGGCATAGTAATTTAAAAGTTCTGCTTAATGTAGGGGTATGCATTCATTCATTCATCAGACATTTCATGAGAAATTACTATGTGCCAGGCACTGTGCAAAGTGCTGAGTACTAAGGATAGATGACATAGCACCTGTCCTTGGGTCTTACAAGTGTATTGGTGAGAAAGGCCTGTTTTAAACAAATAAATTGCAACATGCTAAGAACAGAGGCAGAATGGAGGAGTCAGAGGAGGGATCAACTCACTGTACTGAGATAACATTTCTCAGTTGTGGCAGAGACACACCCTTGTATACACATTTTCTGAGCCATAAAATATCCTTGCAGATTGCTTTGTGTTAGTTTTCCAGTGCTCAGTTAATTCAGTGGAATGGGGAGCCATCTTCTGTGCCAAAAAATATCCTTATGTCAGAGAGGGAGGGGTGGACGGATAGAAAAAGCACAGGGTTTTGGGGAGACTTGGCTTTGTCTGCTGAGAGAATTAGCACATTTAAATTCCCTGGTGCTATTTGTGAATCATTGGGTTACAATTTTGAATATGTGTATATTTGTGCACATGCATATGCATGTCTGCCAACTCTTCTAAAACTCCTTCCTTGCCCTCTCTTCTGTCACCTGTTTCATTTTAAAATGGGCAGAAGAAATTACATAAAAGAGTCCTGACTCATTGTCCTTCTGGTGGACTACACCATCACTTTGGGATGTGCATCTGAACCGTTAGGAAATCTACATTCTAAGGTCCACAAAATCCCCTCCCTGCCTCAGCGGGGGGAGGAGAATGCAGAGTTGCCAAACTTCACACTCCCAAAGTGCTCTCTTAGTCTAAACTTGGACCCAAATGCAAACTGGGGTCCTGTGCTCATTTAGAGCTGGCAAAAGGCATCAGCCTCGTTTGTGAAAAAGGACTTCACGGCCATCAAATGTTGTTATAGTGTCACATGGTGATGAGTTTAATGTAAATGAATCTGAAACATCTGGATCAGATTTCCTCTCAAACAAACAGGGCTAGGAAAATTAGTGGGCACAAAATATTTTCTGACCAAAGGCCTTTTGAGGTGTTTCTGAACCCAAACTGTCTGCAAATGGTGTTTTAAGAAGAGGGGCTGAGTGAGGTTGCTCTACCACTTCTCCTTGCACCTGTGTCTACAAGAAATGGGGCTGGAGTGCAAAACTGGGAAAATTTGTTCGTCTAGAAATTGTTTGTTTACTTCAGTGTTGGGAATTGAGTGCAAAGTTGCTCTATGACTGAGCTACATCCCCAGCCCTTTTTGTTTTTTATTTTGAGATAGGGTTTCCCAAAGTTGCCTGGGCTGGGCTTGAACTTGTGACCCCCTGCCTCAGCCTCCCAGAGTGCCAGGATTATTAGTATGTGCCACTCTGTCTGGCTCGGGAACTATTTATTGAGCTCCTACCCTGAGGCGGCTTTCCTGCTATGATCTGGGGGTTCTATAGGGAACAAGGCAGACCCATACCCTGCCCCTGGGAGTTTGCGATTGAGAGGCACGCTTTTGGCAGGCAGGTAGCACAGGTTCTGATGGCTGGTATAGGTGCTGTGGGCACTCAAGGCAGCTCTTGTGGGGCACAACTGAGTGTGGGTGGACGGAGAGGGCCTCTCTGGGAAAGTGACTTCACTAACGACATCTGCTTAGCCACACTTCAGAGCTAGTCTCAAGGCCTGGTCCCTGGCACAGCTTCGAGAAATACTTCTTGAGTGAATGTCTTCTCCAAACACAAGCAGAGAGTTGGATGGAGGGGGAGGGTGTTTGGGAGGAGTGTACAGCCTTTGCCCAAGGTCAGGTTGAGAAAGAAGTTGGGTGGTTTGGAAAGAAGAGGGTCAGGTGGCACAGAAGTTGGAAAAAGATAATATTGAGGAGGGAGGATCTTGGAAGCACAGTTAAAGGTTTAGGCTTTATTTTAAGGACTCTGGGGCAACCTTGAAGGATTCTGAGCACAAAAATGACAGATCAGAGTTTGACTTAGGAAAACACTCTTTTTGGCCACCCCGTGGGGGCAGATTTGTATACCATGAAGCTGAATCCAGGATGCAGCTTAGTGGAAATGAGATGGTGCGTCTGGCTTGGGGTTGGGACGGAAAGGAAGGAAAGAACTGGACAGGTCCCAGGGATGTACAGCAAGTGACTGGCTCGGTGTGCACGAGAAGAAAGCCGGTGAAGGAGATGCTATGCAGGGGTCCATCCTGAGACAAAGATCCGTGTGCAAGAAACTCATGAAGTACCTAGTCCTCCCTGGGAGCAGCTGACAGAGAGGGAAGAAACTAAAGAACAGTTGAAATCCCACAGACGGTAGCTTTGGTCTGACCCCACGAGGAAACTCCAACTTATCTCAAACTGTTTAGTTCATTTACTTATTCACACCAAAATTGTTCAATATAGAATGTAAGGTAAACTCTAAGGAAATATAAAACGGAAGATCGCATGCAGATCAAAGAAAAGAAAAACAAAAACAAAGAAGAAAGAAAAAAGGGGAGGAACATAAGAAAGAAGCCAGGATCGGGGCTCGAATGAGTTCACATTCTTCATAGGTGGACCACATGCTTGGCTACAATGTGAAAGGGGAATTTGGTCAATTAAGCAATTTGTTATTCAGGAAATAAATACTATCTTCAGAAGTGCAACTATTTTTGACACTAGACCAGGGCAGGGATTTCTTTCAGGAATTTCTTTTTCATGTAGAGGCCACTGTATTTTATAAATACCCTCCTCACAGTTTCCTTAAGAAAACAGCAACAAATTTCACATTTACTCGCTTTTCAATTTTTATTTTTCATTATTACATTTGCAGTACATAATGTGACAATCCTCGGGGGGAGTTGGTACGTGTACATAACACATCTCAGTTCTTTTTTGATCCCCTCCCCCCTCTCCTTCCCCCTCCCTCCATCTCTCTGTCCCCTTGGTCCCTGTTCTTTTTGCAAAAGATCTGCCTCCCACGTAGATTTTCACTCAAGCTAAAGACAGCTCCTTAAAACACAGTTCAGCAATACATACCTGTTGGGAGATGGCTATGTGGGCCCGATCTTTACCTGCCTCTGCCTCATTCATGGGCAGAGTTTAGAGGGATCCCACAGAGCATTTCTTGAAAGTCCCACAGAGTATTTCTTGAAAAATACTACATGTCCTCCATCTAGCATTTTTCTTTGAATATTGTTCTTTGCAACAGAATGCAAGGTTGTGGAGGTGGGGACCTGATACATGTCTACCATATATTTGAAACACACAGCGAATGTTTAAAAAATTTATTACAGAAAAGGACACTTCCATTAATCCCCCCTCAAAATACTCCCACTTCCTTCAAACACACTTCCTTCTTGCCACTTTCTGAGGCAGTTCTGGGAGTCACTTTTTGTGTGGGTCTTTAGTTGTGCTATTGTATCTGCTGCCATGTCCCGAATGGATTCAAAGCACTGGTCATGGGGCTGGGGATTTAGCTCAGTGGTAGAGCACTCACCCAGCGAGTGCAACTCACCCTGAGTTCGATCTCCAGCACCCCCCCCGCCGCAAAAAAGAATTCAAAGCACTTTTTGACTTTAAGGAAGAGCCAGGAGGCTCGTGGTGCCAGATCTGGTGAATAAGGCAGCTAGGGACACACTGTAATGTTTTTAATTTGGCAGAAAGTATGATGCAGGGTGATTAAAAAATACAATGAATGTTTAAATTTAAAATTTTATTGCAGTAAAAGACACATTATTATTATTCCCCTTTAAAACACTCCCCCTTGCTTTGAATACACATATTCCATCACTCTCGGCAATGTGTCTTATGCTGCAATAATTTTTTTGAACTTCAACATTCACCGCATCTTTTGATTGCTTATTGTATCTCTATCAACAAAGATTGTTGCAAGAGATTCTGCCAGAACCACAACCTTGCACAAAATCCACCACAACCTTACATAAGAAATACTTCTGTAAGGACATCTGCCCAGCAACTGCCTGTCCAGCTCTGGACAGATGACGTCCTTGGATACTGAGCCTTGTCACCAAGGACGGTTGGTTCAAAATAATTTTATGTAAAGCTCCTCATTTTACCTTTGAATGCCTTTCTTTGCCTTGAATACACATCGTTTACTGTGGCACTTATGTTCCCATTGCAATGTTCATTCCTGATTAAATTCATTATTTAGGAGAATTTCTGCTATTTAGTCCTACAAGCGTGATGTTGGTTTATAAACACTGACAAGTCAAGGGTGTATGTGCGACCCGGTATCCACATTATCTCGAGGTGAGCGGGGACACGGCTGTGGGCAGGGTGCAGTCTCCTCAAAATCTATTTGAGCCTGTTAGTGTGTAAGCAACTGAGCTGCCAAGGTCCAGCGTTCTTCTCCCTATAGCGCCATCAGTAGTTTCAGCCCAGGGCAAGAAATGTGGAGGAGGTTTATCCAGCTCCATAAGCCACTCTAGCAACAATTCTGAAATATCCGTACACTCCTGTCTACCTCCACGGAAAGCTCGGTGACTATTGTAGAAGTATTTGGTCTTTGTCCCTGATTCCTGGCACAGATCTGCTAAGAATCTTTATCTGTCATCCGTGATGAGTCCCTTTCAATATCCCTGAGCTTATGCTAGTGAGGTGACTGAGGGGAGCCACCTGGGTATCTTAGGGTGGGGCTAGTTTAAAAGACAGGTGATTAGAAGCCTGGAACCTTGAGCCCCACTTGCCCACTTCAGGGAAGTGGGGGTGGGGGCCTGGAATTGAACTTTGTAATCACTCTTTTCTGTTGTGGTACATTGTTATTGTTATTATTTTGAGACAGGGTCTTGCTATGTAGTCCTGGCTGGCACTGACTGTACCATGTATCCCAGGCTGGCCTAGAACTTGTGATCCTTCTTCCTCCTGAGTTTAAGATTACAGAAATGCACCAACATGCGCAGTTTATAACAACCCTCTGACAGTGAGGTGCATGGGACTCCTGGATTGGTGAATGTATCCATGTGTTGGAAAGGGAGGGCCCCCCAACACTGTGGGGACAGAGGGTTTCTGCTAGGACCCTTTTAGACCATCCCTCACATACTTCATCTGGCTAAATAATGTATATCATTTATAATAAACTGGAAAAGGTAAGTCCAATGTATTGTTTTCCTGAATTCTGTGAGCTGCTGTAGCAAAATACCAAACCTCGGGCTGAAGTTTTGGGAACCCCCAATCATAGGCAGTCATTCAGAAGCTCAGGCGGCTGGGGACTCACAGCACTTCCTGTAGTGAGGCCAGTCTTGTGGGACAGAGGTTGTAACTTGGAGGGTTTGTGCCGAGTCGTATCAGATTTGACTTGAATTGTTAGATATCAAGTTGATGTTCACAGACTCTTAGAGAAGCAAGTGGTATAAAATGGAGCAACTTATTAGGCATGAATTAGTTGAACACTGGGGACATGTACCAAGAATAACAAGATTAGAACAGATGACTGATAGCTTTCTTTCAATAATTATTAATCCCCCAGCAGCTCAAAAAAAAGTATCAATCAAGGACTGATGGTCTCTTCGGTGATTAATTTAACATATTAAAACAATGTCATTGATTTAGTAAATAATTTTTATTTTCTTTCCTATGTAGCAGGAATTCATTCAAAAGTGGTCCAGATTTTTAAACAATGTAATTCATAAATAAACTGGATTTAGAAATGTGTCTGTTTTACTTAATGTTTTCTGCTCCATGAGGAAAACATTTCTGTAGACCCAGTTTTTCTAGTATTTTTGGTGCAAGTTCTTTCCTGAGGATCAGACTGAGAATTGAGGCTAGACTCATGTGGGTGACTTAGCCAATAAATAATCCTAAAGAATAGATAATCAATACTATTCACTAGAAGTCCAGCGTGACTCCTGATGGATTTCTCTAAGATATAGTGAAAAAAAAAAACAAACCAGAAAAACAAACAAACAGGTTGAACATTCCTAATCTAAAAATCCCAAATCCTTCCAAAATCCAAAACTTCTTTGAGCTCTGACTTGACATTGTGAGTGGAAAATTCCAGACTATGAAACTTTGATCCATACACAAAATTATTTAAAATATTGTATAAAGTTATATTTAGGCTATCTGTGTAAGAGGTATGAAAAACAAATGAATTTTGTGCTTGGACTTGGGTGCCACCCCCACAATATCTTATCATATATATATGCAAATATTCCAAAATCTAAAAAAAAATGAATTCTGAAACATTTCCGATCCTAAGCATTTCAGGGATATTCAGTTGGTAGCAGGCATTGTTGGACTACTGTATCTAAAGGTAGCTGTATTCACCTGAGAAACCAAGTCATGTAGCTTGTCAAGCAAACAGCTTGGATACATATATTTGTTAAAATAACTGATGTATAATTGAGAGGACAAAGGTTTGTTTGTTTGTTTGTTTTTAAATGAAGAATATCTGTGATTCTGGCTCTACTTCATTATGCTTTTTCTGCTGCCGGGGATTGAACCTAGGGCCTCATATACACTAGGCAGGTGCTCCACCACTGAGCTATAACCCTAGTCCTTTGCCAGCGTTTTAAAATCTCCCCTAAAGGCCCAGGTGGACACTGACCTGTGACCCAAATAAAATGGGGCCACTGGCCTTAGCTTCTGAAACTGACAAAAATGAGCCTTCCAGGAATTAGCTAGGATCCAGGCTTTGTTTGACCTAGTCGCCTTTGGGAACCATCTTCACCTGCAACCACTTCCCACGATAAAATAACCCACCCGTGGCACAGCACCAGCAGAGGCTTATGAGTTTGTCTATGGAAACGACAAAATTCAGTAGAATTAGAATTTTTGTTGGATGTGTCTCCTGTCCCCCAAATCCAAGATATTGCGACCTCTTCCACCTAGTCTACCCTGCAAACAATAGTCAGAAAAATGCTTTCATTGTATCACTTTCCTACTTCAAATATGAGTGGCTACCAACTTCCTACCATGCTCAGGTCGATTTCTCTGGCCTGTGACACCCTCTCTAATCTGGTTCTACTATTCATACCCAGTTTTACTAATTATCCCCTTTCTTCTCTGATTTAACATGAATTTTTCTCTTTTGCTCATTCTCCTATAGCACATGTCACTTAAAATATATATACCTATCTGCATTATGTCATCTCAACATCAAGGGCAAATCAGTTTGCACCTGTTACAACTTTTAATGTATCAAACTTTTCATCACGTTGCATTGACCCTAACTCTTTTTTCCGTAGAAATCTATTTGGTATAATTTGGTATTTAACTCCGTATCTATTGGTATCATAGTGAAACAGTAGCCTTCTTTTGGTTTATTTTCCTGGTAGATGTTTTTCTGTCTATTATTTTCAACCTTTCTGTGTCCTTATGACTCTCTGTAAGCAGCATGTTGTTAATTTCCTTCTTACATTAATTTTGATTTTCAGTATAGTTTTGTCTACCGCCTTATTTTGTATCTTCTGTTTGTCCTGTGTCTTCTCTTAACTTTACTTTCCCTCTTTCCTTGCTTTATCTTTGGATAGAGTTTCATTTCATTTTCTTCAAACTCATAGAATCCAACTTCTACGAGTTTGTTTTGTTTTTGTTTTCCTTTTCTGAGCTGGGACTCAAACTCAGGGCCTTGTGCTTGCTGGGCAGGTACTCGACCACTGAGCTAAACCCCCAACCCTCACAGGTTTGGATTTGTAAATTATACCCTATGTATTTTTTCTCAGGGGATACTCTAGGTTTCTAATGTACAAATTTAACTTGAATATATTAATATAAATATATTCATACTTCCTGAGCAATATATGAAACCAAAAACATTTTAACTCGAGTAATCTGTTTTCCAATTTACTTTTTGTTGTTCAATATTTATTTTGGGTTTTTCTTTTAATTTCACCAAATACACACAGTATTTAGTGCACTCCGTAATGTATTTGCTTATCATTCTTTCTCATATTTCAGTCCTGTTTCTCCCAAAGTGTATTCTTGAATGAGAATCTTTGGTATTAAACTCTTTATTAGTTTGTCTTTATTTTATACATGTCCTTGATAGTTTTTCAGTGTACAAAAATTTTAGATTGACTTTTCTCTTGCAAACTATATGTATTACTCCTGTCTTCTACCTTTCAATTTATGACTAGGTGTTACTTGCTCTTTTGTACTTGCTGTCTTTTCTCTCTAGACGTATGCATGATTTTCTCTGTCCTCACTATTCCTTGGTTTCATTATGCTTGGTTTCATTAAGCCTGTTTTTCTGTTATTTATATTAATAGAATTCACTGGCTTTTTAGATATCAGATTTGGATTTTTTTTCATAATTCTGGAAGTTAGAACTTTTATTAAGGTTGGCAAATGTTCTCAACTTACCTTCCAGTTCCTTAGCCATTTTTTTCACTTTTTTTTTTGTCTCAAACTAAATTCTAGACAATTTCTTCAAATAGCTTCACCAGTTTACTAATTCTCTTTTGCCTGGTCATTCTGCAAGCTGGCAACACATCTACTGAAATTCCATTTTTATAATATCTTGCTCTTGTTCTTATTTTCAAATTTTCTCTTAGTACTTGAAACATATTGAAACTATCTTCTGTTCTGTGTCTGATTAGCTGAAGTCTTTGTAGTCCTAATTTCCCCAGTTGTTATTCACACTGCTTTGGTTGTTTACATGCTTTATAATTTTTGACTGTGAGTTTGTGTTCTTGGTATTTTATCTGTGGGACTTCTTTGAAACCTGGGTCTGTGGTTGATAACTCCGAATGAGATTTGTACCTGCCTTGTCAGTTACTAGGGAAAATTACAACCTGGAACTACTTTTTTAGAAAAGTTTTTTAAATTAGTGTATGTTTGTAATACATAATAAATACATTCATCGTGTGGTATCAGTACCTCGGCCTATAACTTGGAACTATTTTTAATGAAATTCTCCATTTGGTGATTATAATGCCAAGTTGTTTGGTCAAATACTAGTCTGGATGTTGCTGTGAAAGTATTTTAAAATGTAATAATCATTTATAATCCATGGGCTTTAAATAATGCAGATTAGCCTCCAGAAAGTGAGTGGGCTTAAAGTGAGTGAGCTTTTTTCCCCCTGGTGCTGGGGATAGAACCCAGGGCCTCACACATCCTTGGAAAGTGCTCTACCGCTGAGTTACATCCCCAGCCTGTGAGAGGGCTTTATCCAGTTGACTGAAAGCCTTAAAAGCAAAGACTGAGGTTTTGCAAGGAAGAAGGATCTCTGCCCCAATATTGCAACATAGAAGTGGTGTCTGAGTTTCCAGCCTGCTGGTCTGCCTTGTGGATTTCAGATTTGAGACCACAACATTAACTCTTCCTTCTGACGGGCCCTATGGCCTCCAGATTCACCACTTCCACAATCATGCAAGTCACTTCCTTAATATAAGTTTTTCTCCTTACATTAGAAATAGCTCATTTGCTCTGTTTCTCCAGAGCACCCTAATGCGGACACTCAACCAATATTTATAAGCATTTGTTAAAAAGCATACTTATGAGCAATAGGTATTGGATAAAGTTCTTGCTGTTTAATCATTTGATTTATATAAAGTTCAACTCTGAGGCTTGCCTCTCTTTTAGGCTTTGGCACTTTTTCGTAAACAGATATACTTGTGCTTCAGCTTTATTCCATTTTGCACACAGCCACAGAGCTTGGAGAGACATACTAAATCCAGACCCCATTCCTCAATCTGTGTCTAATTTTGTGGGATACAGAAAACCTTTGTGCCAATCTCAGAATTGACTGCTGCTCAGAATTGGTATGAGTTTTAAGAGACACCCAGGAGAATTGCCAGGGCCCCTGGGACTCCACAGTCTACTCTGTCCAAGGTTGCAACCCGAAATTCCTTACAAGTTATCATACTCTGTTGCCTCATAAAATGTGTGGTTCAGGGTTTGAAGCATTTTGGGGCCATCTCTCTCCACATTTGTTTTGTAATCTAGATTCTAGGCACCTGCATCTTTGGTCATTAGGTTGGAAAAAAAGCCTAAGGATTTAAAAAATATTATGAAAATTGAGGGTTACCAGAAAAATAAGAAACAATGGTAAACAGGTGGAGAAGGCTATTTGCAGACCTTCTGAAGGTTGGGAAGTCGTGCAGATTTCACCTCTCCTTCTCCAAGCTCTCTGCTCATACTTACACCCTCTCTTACTCAGCTCTTTGCCACGTCTTAGGTTTAGGAGAAGCTGGGCTGCCAGAAGGTTGAGGCTTGAGATGTTGTCACAAGGCGGGTGTTGACTCTGCTCAAAGGTGAAAGTAAAATTCTCGGATGTTTTGTGTGGCTTGGTGTTACAAAATTAAGGTAGATTTAAAATAATAAATTTAATATGGCTGTTTCTTCACGGGAAAGTCTTTGGGCCAGGTCAGGGATGAAAGCTCCTCTGGCATTTAAAAGTACGGAACCGTTGTACCTTTTGAAATGTTGTGTCTTTCCAGAACTCCAGACACTGTCCTACATGGTGAGCAATCAAAAAATACAGTGAATATTTATTTAGTGTTAAAATTTTTTACAGTAAAAGATGCATTGCCATTAATCTCCCTCAAAATACCCCGTGCCTCCAGCGCCTCTTCAAATACACTTATCCCATCATTCTGGTCACTTTCCGAAGCGTTTCTGGAAGTCTCCTTTGGTCAGTGTCTTTAATGGTCATTGTTGTTGTGGCTGCCTCAGTGTCCTGAACTGATTCAAAATGTTTACCTTTCGTGGTCATTTTGACTTTGCAGAAGGGCCAGAAATCACGTGATGCCAGATCTGGCGGAAAACTTGGCTAAGCACGCACTGTAACATTTTTATAAGCCTGTCTTTCCACTGGATCAGCATTCACTGTACTTTTGATCACACCTTACAAAGACAAAAAAGAGGACTTCCAGAACAACTTCAGAAAGTGGCGAGTGTGTTTGAAGCGAGGGGAAGTATTTTGAGAAAGGTTAATGTCAATGTGTCTTTTAATAATTTTTTTTTCGATTCGAGCACTCACTGTATAGTCAGTCATCTCTTGTACCTTCATACAGAGGTAGCTAGAGGGCCACATTTGTAAAAACTCATCAAGCTCTAGACTTTAGATTTACACTTTTTTCTAAAAGTAAACTGTGCCTTTGTTTATTAAAAAGAAAAAATCAGAAAAAGAGAAAAAGGGAAAAAAATATCTTCTAGAGTAGAGGGCAGATTAGTGCCGAATTCATCTTTTGCATTTCCATTAGCATCTAGGGGAGCGACCCTGGTCTCTAACCCTACGTCCCTAACCCCTGGTCCCTAATCCTAAATCCATGCTACGCACTCTTTCCTTGTGTCCTTCTGACCTCACCACAGAGCCCTCAGCCTCAACAGCAATACTATCACTTTTCCCTCCTCTTCTTCAAGGGTATGGGAAACACTTGGGGTGAGGCCTTGGAAGATTATTAGGATTAAAAGACCCAGAGCATTGCCTTGCACTGTGCTACACATGTGCATGCCACGTCCACAGAGCTGGCTCAGATCTTGGCTACCTCTGTGCTTCAAAAACTCCTATTTTTCAAAAAACTTCTATCGTATTAGGACTAGAACAGATATTGTAAGCCTCATACAAAGGCAAATGTGGGGCCTGCCTTGGAGCATGCGAAGTCTGCACTTTGATGTTATCTCCTGTCTGTTTCTCTAGCATGGCTAATGTCATATTCATGGTCAGTAGACAAGAAGGTGGAGCCACTCTGGCTGGTCCACTTCATCCCACATGTTCACCTTGTCTTCACTTCCATCGCCTTTCTCCACTTCGTCCAAATCCTTAGAAGCATTGTCCACTGGAAAATGAAGTTAAAACAACTGGGTTCTCGCCAAAAAAGTGAAACCTGAAATATTTGTGCAATGGAAAATGCTTTTACCTCCCTCACTGTGATCTTCTTCCTGTGCTCTCAGCCTCTCCCTTCTTCTCTCATCTTCCAACCCTACATCCTCTTCCACACCTCTGTGCAGTGCAGGGAGGCTTCTGGGAAGCAAAACAAACATCAGACAGGAAGCGCGGCTGAGTACCTGCGTGCCCATAGCTAGCCCTTCAAGTACCTTAAGGTTTAAGTGCGATGCCCTCTGCTCTGTTGGGGTAAGCTTTGGTAAGTAAACGCGTTTGCCAGATTCACAAGAACCAAATGAATGCTTTTGCACATTCCAGAGTGGCCAGAGTCACCTGATTATGGCCCTTATAGCCACAAAATAAAACATTCTCCTCTCCTCCCAAGACTTAAAGGGAAAAAGAAAAAACGCTTAAGTAGAAGCAAAGCATATATGTACAGACATGGTTTGGCGGCTTAAAAAAAGTCAAAAATTTTCAGTTGAACCTTGGCTTTTGTCTCCAAGCCCTCGAGGGAAAAATGTGAGCTTGTTTCCTCATTGAAAAAATATCACAGCATTTGACAGGCTAAATTCTTTGATCCTCCAATGTTGTGGGGTGATTTCTCCAGAGCTCCCTTCGTGTGTGCTGTCCCTCCTCGCCCCCACCTAACTGAAGCTTTGTAACCCGATGCTCTATAAAGAGCATTTCCACAAGCACATTAGAGATGCCTTTGCTTATATTAAAGCTGTCCCCTGACTGCCCTCCTCCCAAGCTGTGTCCCCTCCAGAGGTTTCTACTTCAAGGCTTGGCTGGCAGGAAAAGATGGCCCAGCTGTTTTGAATTAGGGGCAATGGGAGGCTTCCTTGTAATATATGACTTAATCAGAGTCCCTGAAGTAAACAGTCCAAACTATGGCTGGCAATGACCAGAAATTGGACTTCATAAACCTCTGGCTTTGGGGCAGAGACAGAATCTGAGTCTCTCATAGGTGTGTTATAGGTTATCATGACAAATGAGAAGCTGTTTTTGGATCTCCCTAGGGATGAAGTGCGCTGTGTGGTAGTTGCATATTATTAAGTTTGCCAGGTAAAATATAAGATACCCTGTTAAATTTGAATTTCAGATAAATAACAAATACTCTTTTGGTGTGAATATCTCAAATATTGCATGTCAACCATAATATCATTATGCTCTAGAGTGAAGGAACAATTTTGTTCTTCACATTAGGTCCTTCCCACTGAGGCAAGCACGGTAAGCTCTCTAAGACTCCATCTGAAGCCCTTGAGTCATTTCTGTTTCTACTGATCCGCGATTTCTCCTTAAAACCAGTTTCCTGTCACTCTTATCCTGGTGGGAGTCAGCCTCCCAATAAGCGGATAGCAGCTGCCCATAGGTAACACCACTCCATAAACCAGAAGCAACACCCTTAAGATGTTGGTAGATGACTTCATTCCTTTATATCTTAGAGCTTGTTAACCTACTAGTTGTATTACTTGTTATTATTCAGAAGAATCATTGCCCGCCACTAAATTTTTAAAAGAAGTATGTGCAAAAATAACATTCAAGTTGTTATAATTGTCTCTAGTAATTCTGAACTGCATGGCAAAGATTTATCGTAAATCATACGTGCCATTGCTTAGGGAGGACGTGGAAAACAGCTCAGGAGAAAGAGGAGGAGATGTCAGCACTGCTGTGGTGTAATACGGAGAAAGGAGTCTGAAGACGCAGGGAGGCTGCAAGTTTCGCTTGGATTTACTACATCTGACTTAAGAACCTGCTGCTGAGTTGCTGCTAGGGAGGACTCGAGCGTACTCCTCTTGCTAAGGGAATGAGAGCCGCATGGGTGCAGGGTGCAGGGGGATCAGTGTTTCTGAGCTCAGTAGTTAGCGGTGGCAGATGTGGCTGCGGTTCTAGAGAAGCCTGGAGAGACAGACAGTCCTGGGAGCTTGTCAGCTCCTCTGTCTTAGTCTATTTTCTGTTGCTATGGCAAAATACCTGAGAGTGGGTAAAGGATAAAGAATAGAAGAATTTTTGGCTCTATTTCCGTTGCTTTTGCAAAATACCTGTGAGTGAGTAAATGATAAAGAATAGAAGCATTTTTAGCTCATGATTCTGGGTGCCAGCATCTGGTGAGGGTCTCTTTGCTGTATCTTATGGAGGGATCCCACAGCGAGATGGAACAAGTAACTCAGAGGCAGCCTGCTTTGATAATAAAGCCACTCCCCCGATGGCCCAATAAACTGATTAATAGATTCATGGGTTACCTCAAGACTGACTTTATTATAGGAAGGCTCCCAGAAGGTCCCACTTCTCAGTACTGATGCCCTGGGGACCAGGTTTTCAGCACACGAACTATAGCACCCTTTCCCCCAAACCAAATCGCTCCAACCACAAACCCCAGCTTCCTGCTGCCTGTGCCCACCCCTGGAATGGTGACGTGTGTGGTACTGCTCCTGCCCATTTTCATCAGGGACACTCCTTGGTCAGACCGTACTGCTAGGTGGTGCACACCCAGGAAGGGAACTTCGGGGATCGTGCCCGCTATTGGACAAAACAGAAGGGAAAAACAGTATCAGAAGTTTACTGAATCAGACAGAAGAAAAGGAAGCCCCAAACCATCCCTCATGCCAGTTAGCAAGGATGGGACATGGGAGGATTAAAAAAACTTCTCAAGGAACGCAGCTGGGCAAGAGGAGGGGCTGGCAAGGAGACGTCTTACAAACCTCCAAGGAACCAAGAGGAAACCCCAGGACAGCGAAAAGCCAGGTAAGATTTTCAAGCACCAATGAGGAAACCAAGGTATGAATTCTTGGCGCTGAGCACGAAGGACAAAGAAGGGTCAGCTGGGAAAGACGGAAAGGAAAGAGGCAAGCAAAGACGTTGTCAGGATGGCACAGGAGGCAATCTGCTCTTCTGGAAACTTCCCAAGCAAATGGTAGATATAAGACACCATCAACACAGGAGGTACAAGCAAAGCTGGGTGAAAACTGACATGAAGGGAGAAAAGCAAAAAGAAGAGAATTAAAATTATAAAGGAGAAAACTAAGCAGGCAAATATACATAATTTAAATTTTAATTATTATTTATTTCTCTTCCCGCATTTTATTGTATTTTCCTGGCAGACATCCCACACTCTAGCAAGACGGAGGGACAGGGAGGGGTTGGCAGAATAATGTTACTTTGGAGATTCCAGTTTTATTGCTTGATGCTGTTCACGTTGGACAAGACATTTGTAAAAATTTACTTGCTGTAGTGGCAGGTCATTTTTTAGAAAAATGAATCTTGAGCTTCAAATTTAGAACAAAGGCAAGAGTTTCTGATGAGTTTAAATGAAGTGAAAGGAAGGAAAATAGGGTGGCAGCCTCAAGAAGGTGGGGTGTGGATCAGTGCGATTGGCTCAGAGTGAGCTGGAGGACCTGCTGCTCCTCACAGAGGAGATGAGTAGGGCTGCCAAGTCGCCACACTGCAGACATCTATTTCCTGGAACTTGCCTTTGGATGCTCACTTCTCCGAGGAGTCCCCACTGGATTCACGTTCTGGTTCACGAGCTTAGATAAAACCCCCAGACTTGGGTTTGGATGTCAGATGCTGTCCTTAGCTCTGCTTTTTCTTTTCTTTCTTCTCTCCTCTTCCTTTTCTTCTTCCTCTCTCTTAATCTTTCTATTTGCTCCTCTAGTCCCCTCAGGAAAACGTTGACATGTCTCGCTCCCCCTCACCATGTGCCCCCTTTCCATTCTTTTCGCTCCTTTGCTTTTCATCTTCTTTGGGTGAGGGGTGCAACTTATCGGGGCGACTGCTGTCTGAGAGCCGAGCTGCTGCTGCCCCTTCCTGCACTTACTCTGTGGCTGACACTCTGCTCCAGGGCAGTGGATGAGGCCCTCACTGCTTGGGCACAGCTGCCTTGCAGCAGCTTCTTAAGCTCCTGTTCTTCAGGTGACCTGCCCCCTCCCCCACAAAGCTCCTTCCTTCCCTTTTCCTCCTTCCACTCTCTCTCCCACTTTCTTCCTGCCACACCTTCCCCTGGATTATTTTCTTAAATATTATCCAATGGTAAAAGAAAGGGTTTCAGATGCCTAGTTCCCCAAGTGACTTTTTGCTAAAAAGCAGCCTGGGATGATATTTATAATCCGAATGGTTCCAAAGGCTGCCTTCCAGTGTGACTTACTATTATCTGAAAGGTGTCTTGGGGCCCCGATGGAGGGGTGGCGGCTGCCCAAGTGTCCCTCCCCATGCGCTGCCTGGTCTTGCCCTTGTCTCTACAGAGTGCTGACGCCTGCCTTCTGAAAAGCAGATTCTGTAAAGTGATATTTCCCTCTTCTAATCTCAGAAAAGTTGTCAGACTAGTTCAGTCCTTTGTGTTGCTCTTTGCAACACAATTTCAAGGGCATTATTATGCTTTAATTATGAAATGAGTGCATTCGGGAGCTGAGGCAGGAGAAGCACAAGTTTGAGTCCAGCCTGGGCAATTTAGGGAGATCCTGTCTTAAAATAAAAACTGAGTAAATAAAAAGGGCTGGAGATGTAGCTCAGTGTGAAGGCTATAGGTTTAGTCCCCAGTATAAGAGGGAGAAAATGGTTTTTACAAGGAACTGTCCTTGAAATGATTCTTGGTTGCTCAACATCTTGCTTTACTTCTGTTATCTTTACTTGATTGTGTATATTTTTGTTATTTATTCAGCATGGTACAAATCAGACTGTTTTATTGGTAGTATTCTCAAGCGTATGTGTCTTTTTAACTATGTTTTTAAGACAATAAGTGGCATTTTACTTCGAAACTCTCTCCTACCCACGGGCTTAAAAAGATACAGACTAGACTCATATTTCCTGTATTAAAATTCTCGCACAAAAACACTTCTTTCTGGTTCATCAAACAAGCCAATGTGTCTCCTGAGAATTTTGAATTCAGACATGAACAACTCTGGTGAACTTTTCTGTGTGTGAATCATTTGAGCTTTGGACGGCTTTCCTCACGGGGAGATATGATTGCATAAAATATTCTACTTCTACCTGAAATGTATCACTGAGAGAGTCTTTCGGCAAAGACTGTTAATTCTACAACAGATAAGCAGTGTTTGAGAAAATAAACTCTGCATGGACAAAAAGCTTTCAGCTTCTTCCATATAGTCTGTCTTCTCAGAAGACCAGAGCCCTTTTGAGCCTATGAAATTTGAACCGCAAAGATTCATCTAATTGATCTATTTCTGTGTCCACATTTTATTCCCAGTGGCCAGTTTCACACCTGCAACATTTGAGAGACCCGGAAAACCTGGGTGAAATTTTCAGCCTGTCAAGATACCCTTTTCCTCCCCTTTTAAACTTTTCTTTTTTTTTAAGGGTCATAGATTCTCATTTTTAAATTTTGCACCAACTAGTCCATCTCTTAGCCTTGTCGGGTCGTCTCATGGAATTTAACCACGAAATCCAAGTCCCTGTTAGAAAAAAAAAGTTTCACAGGCTTTTAGGAATGAAAGAGACATTGGAGGTCACTTAGTCTCACTGTCTAAACATTTCTGACTCAGAAATGATCCAGGTAGAAGGAGAAGGAAGCCCACAACATGGTGGGAAGACTGTACATAGCAGGCAAAGATAGTGTCAACCTTCCCGTTTATTCCAGACGCCTTCCACCATCAAGTCCATAAAATGGCTGACATCAAAGGGCCAAAGTGGAGGGCAAGGGTTAAAGGTTTGTCTTTTGTTTTGTGTTTAAAATGAAGTGACAGCGTTTCCCTGTAATCCCTTTCTTTAGCTTCTAGACCAAGTGTCTTCCCTTGGAGACTTCAGCCGTGATGAGCTTAGCACAATTTCCATTGCCTGCAGCCTACAACTTCATCTTTGGCTCCTACCATTTGGCCCCAGTTCAGCTTCTCTCCAACTCCGGCCCTCTTCCCTGGCCTCCTGGGAAGACTCTGTTGCCTGATCTTTATTGCTCTTTTCCCACACTCCATTATACAGCAAGATATCGTCCTCCGAATTTATTTATTAGGACTCAGATCTATAATATACAACTCTCTCTTCCTGTCTGACACAGTATCCACGCAGCAGAGCGAATGAGAGGCGCTGCTTGTCATTAAACAGTCATGGAAAATAAGCATCCAGAAAGGGAGGGCCAGAGGCTTGCAAAAGA
Organism: Hystrix cristata; assembly: GCA_004026905.1. Taxonomy (NCBI): domain Eukaryota; kingdom Metazoa; phylum Chordata; class Mammalia; order Rodentia; family Hystricidae; genus Hystrix; species Hystrix cristata. The sequence continues at coordinate 35,780 of PVJO010001977.1, read as the reverse complement.
GCTCACTCAGGAGGCCCCGCAGAACCAGATGGCTTTTTCAAAACTTCACACTCACAACCCAGCAATCGAGACAGGCAGCCACAGACAGCGCCTTGCGGGGGAGTGCATTGGCAACAGGCAGCCTTATACCCGCATGTCTGGCCCTCGTTTAGTATGCAGGCCGTATTTTTAAACATTAACATTTTGCCTAATAAGTCTCCTCCTTGTCATTGTTCTCACTCAATATCTTGAAGCAGACTACAGAGTCTGCAGGAGTCTACATCACATTCGTATCTCTCATAACTCAAAATAATACAAAAAAGTATGTATCGAGAAATTTCTCTCCCGACCCTAAGTAAACTTTCATTTTGGAGTAGTCTTAGATTTACGGAAATACTGCAAAGATAGTACAGAAAGTCCTTGTATAGTGCCAGGGCCTTGTGAAACCTGGGCGGGTGCTCTTCCGCTGAGCTACATCCCCGGCCCTTCTCCTCTCTTCTTGCTTTCCGTTAACGTGGTGCGTGTGTCACAATCGAGAGACAAGCATTGATTGGTCTGTTACTGTTAATGTCATACTCTATTTGTGTCTCACTAGTTTTCTCACAGAGGTCCTTTTCCTGCTGTAGGATCCCGTTCGGAAATCTGTGTTGGTGGTCATGTCTCTTTGGCTTCTCTTGCCGAGAGTTTTCCAGGCTTCACTAGTTCTTGAGGACCTTGGCAGTCCTGAGAAGTGCTGGCCTGGGTATCTTGTAGGAGTCCCTCACGGGGGTTTGACTGGTATTCTTCTCGTGATGAGACAGGGCTACGGGCTTGATGTTGGGGAGGCCGTAGAGCTGTGCTGCTATCCCCGTCCCAGTCAATGCTGTCCATCACTTATCAGCCCTGATGTCAGCACTGAGCAACCGGCCAACGTGGCGTCTGCCAGGTCGTTCCGCTGTGCAGTTACTCCCTCCACCCTCTTTTCATATTCTGAAGCAGATTCCTGGGCACACTCAGGGGGTCCACAGTACTTCTCACTCTGTCCTTGGTAGGATGGCAAGTCCTTTAGGAGCACCGAGCCTCTGCGAAGGCTGTTTCTCCGGCTGGAACTCTCTCAGGGAAGCTGGGTCCTGACAGGACGCACCTTCGCAGAAGTGCATCCTGCACTTCATAGTGCTGTCCGGAGCCCTGTGCATCGAAAGCAGACTTGACGGTGCTGAACATCACAGCCTCCTTCTAACTGCGGAATGCTCTCGCCACTGTATTTCGGTGGCTTCACGCTGGATTTTGTTTTGAGCTGAGTCCTGAGAAAGAACTGTGCCTCCCACGATGGTCAGTGGTTGGAGGCAGAGGGACACACACAGACTTGTGATTGCATGTGTGCTTTGTAACTCTAGCTCTGGAACTTTCCACTCAGAAGTACAAATCTTCAAATCTATTTCTGATTCACCACTGATTCCTGCACTGTGGACTTGAGAAATTCACTGTGTCTCCTGGAGCCTCAGAACTGCCTCCTACAGAGTGGAGATGACAACACAAGCCCCCAGCAGAGCATCCTGCTAAATAAACACTGTGTGACCTGGATCGGATGGAATCAAGACGGGCAAGTCTTGATGCCCAGGTGGGAATCACAGATCTCCCTTCCTGCTTTGTAAAGGGTTCACAGGGCAAGCAGCATGGTGCACATTCTAATATCCATAAATTCTTTGAAGTCGTAGGAGAGAGAATTCTACCAATATATGGGCAGGTGCCCTCTGCTCTGTGACAGCAGCAGGAACACAAAAAGCTCCCTCTTTTTAATTCATCTTACAAACATAAACAAGGCAAAACAACCTACTCGGGTGAAAATACATAAATATTCTTGGAAGTTTGGGAGTGTGGTGATGCATGCTTGTAATCCTAGCTACTCAGTAAGCTGAAACAGGAAGATTTCAAGTTTGAGGCCAGTCTGGGCAATTCAGGAAGACCCTGTCTTAAAATAATGTGAAAAATGCCTGAGGATGTAGGTTAGTACTCCCTGAGTTCAATTCCCATTACCACAAAAAAATGTTCTTGACAAAAAATGAATATAATCTCCACAGGGGGAATGTTTTTAATGAGAAGGAAAATACTTAGGACAACTAACATGGCTCGTAGAACTAACTGACAAAATGAAAATTCATTTTACTCAAATCCGGCAGCCTCTTCAAGACACTGCTAGCTAAAGATTCAGCCCTGCTGTAGCACAGTCTCAAATGTGGTTGAATTATACTGTTAAATTTTCAGTATTGAGTTGTTCTTAAAACCAATATGCATTTATTGGTCTCTAGTCTGAGCCAGGCACGTATAGTTATTCATCCTAAAGAACATGAAAAATATTGTTCTAAGTGTCAGCACAACCTCCATGACTCATTAAAATCTTTTAAATACATTTTTCCAGGACCAAAGTATACATCTCCCAGCCAAAGATTATATTATTCCTTGGCCACACCTTCCGGTGAGTCATCTTCCCTCTAACACAAACTGCCCTGGCCCCAAAGAGAATCAGGAGACGAAAGTATCTGTGGGATATTGTGGGCCAATCAAATAAAAAGGATGTGACAACTTGATGTGGATTTATGATATTTCAGTTGAAGTGACAGATAGACTTGTGTGGAACAACTTGTCGTATTCCTTTTGCCCGCCTTAATCATAAAAATATGGAAGAAAACTAGATGCTGTGGGTGGAACATGGAATCATGTGGCTCCTGCTCAGCATGGCGTCTGACAGAAGCTGGAAGACTGTGGTAATTCTCTGAAGAGAGACTCTGTGTTCTCTCTGTCATAGAGACAAACAGATGAACAGTCGTTCCTGATAAAGACCTAAGCGTCACATCAGATGGTGTCTTGTCCCGTAAGCAGAGTGAGCTGCTGGCTGATGACGGGAGGGATTCCTCCACCCAAGAATGTTCAACGCACCTCACCCCCCATCACTGCGGGGTCCCCCTCCACCAGCAAGTCCTCCTCACATCTCCCTGACTGCCTCTGCAACGGGACTTTGCTATGAAATTACTGAGATGGCAGATGCCTTCATCCAGGACCTGCTGTCATCAGCCGGTGCTGGCTTTTTGGATTAATCTAGTCACCTCAAAAAGACCAGACCAAATAAGAAGACAAGTGATTTTTTTTTAATTTTTTACTTTTTTGGTCATTGAGAAGAAAAGTTTAGAATGAAAGGATCTAGATTAACTGTCAATGGAGAATACTGGTGAATCCTGTGGATCTAAGAATCAGGCTGCTACCCTTACTAGCTCTCTTCAAGTTCCGTAGCTTCTCTATTTACATAGCAGGGATGATAATAGTAAGAGTACAACCTCATAAGATGACAGCTATGAGGATTAAATGAAAATCTACATTTGTTTGTTTGTCTGTGTGGTTCTGCAGATTGAACCCAGGGCCTTCACACCGATCTACCTCTCTAGACCTTTTTATTTTGAGATAGGGTCTCACCAAGTCACTAAATTGCCCAGGCTGGGCTGGAACAGCAATGCTTCTGCCTCGGCCTCCCAGAGTGCAGTCATGTGCCACCATGCTCAGCTTTAAGTGAGAATACTTTCATGTTACTGCATAAGAATAGTTAGTCTATAGTACAGGCTGAATACTACATGTGAAAGAGGGGCCTGAGCAGCCAGACATTCACACGGGGACCACATGGAGGGGACAGGAAAACACCCCTGAGTCAAATGGATTCAAAAGCGAAGACTCAGAATCATTTTGCTAGTAATTTGTTTCTACCCCAAACGTGGCCTACACAAACGCTTTCCGAAGCCTCCCGCGGATACCTTCCAGGTACATAATGTATTCATGTACCAAAACGTAACATGTCACCTCATTAGTATATGTTTCCATGGAGTTGAATTAAGAAAGCGCCTCCTGGGATTTCATCCCCAGTCAGCCGAGAGGCAGACCACCTGCTCCTTTCTGGGGACTCTCCGCTTTCCTTGTCCCGGAAGAAGGAGGACACCAGCATTCTTGGCCTCGGCCACCAGGTGCTGTTCACAGCGTGTCATTCATCGCATAGTGGAGAGGAGGTTGGGGTCAGGTCCACACTGGGTCGCGGCAGCAGCTTGGGTGACAAGTAGTTTGGCCGCTGAGCCCCAGGGAGAGATGAAATGCTTGAGACCGGTCATTTGTACAGATACAAGGGCAGGAGCAAGGTCAAAAGTTGAAGCCCAGAAGACAGAGAGAAAAGCAATCTTTTAAAGTCTAGACAGCATATTAACAGCAAGAGCTTAATGTGTTGCACTCTGTTTATAGGCACTTTCTGCTGACAGCGTGGAACCTGAGCCCCTTTTCTCCTCACCTAGCAAGTTCTATTCTGCTGTGTCCTCGGAGGCCGCTCAGCTCATAGTGCCCTTAAGGAACACAATCAGAAGCTGTCGCTGGAGTCTGCAGGGCAGGGCGGCCTAGGAAAAGGAAGAATTTGAGACTTTGTAATATTGGGTATGAGGCGAATCCATCACGCCAGACACAAGTTATATTTTACCCTTCCCAAGATATTTTTCCCTCGTAGCAAATGCGAGACTAGCTAGGTAGATCATCCAACTTTTTCTATATTTTATTTTCCTAAGGAAAGTAGTTTCCAAATGCTTTTTTTCTTTCCTATTTAATCATTTAAAAATGATAAAATGGGGCTGGGGATTTAGCTGAGTGGTTAGAATGCTTGCCTAGGAAGCACAAGGCCCTGAGTTCGATCCCCAGATCCCCAGCACCAAAAAAAAAAAAAAAAAAAAAAAAAAAAAAAAAAAAAAAAAAAAAAAAAAAAAAAAAAAGATAAACTGGGGGCCAGGGATGTAGCTCAGTGGTCGAGTGCCTGCCTGACAAGCGCGAGGCCCTGGGTTCTATTCCTGGTACCAAAAAAGAAAAAAGTTAAAAAAAAAAAAAGATCAAATATTGATAAAATGTCTTTGATGAGTGCATTGGGCATTGGCTGGGGCAAGCGCAAATGCACCTTTCAGCAAAGCAATTTGACAACATGTACCAAAAGGCCGTCCAAGTGGGCATATCCTTGACTCAGAAATTCCACCACGAGGAATTTATAGAAACAGTAGCATAAATATTTATATAAGAGAGCCTTCCGCACAGAATAATTATAGTACTCCCCCAAACAGAAATAATCTGAATGCTCCAAAGTAGGAGATGGGTTCCACACAATACAGTGGGAATGCCCCGGCTGCTAAACATCATCTTTGGACAAGAATTGAACAGCATTAGTCAAAAGCTTGACTCAGGAGGGCAGGTGTAAAGTGCACTGTGATGGAGCTCCTGAACCTGGAGCTAGACTTCAGCAAGGACGGGCTTCTGCAGGCAAAAAGGCACGGAGCATTCTAACTGCCTAAACAAATAACGCCTTCATCAGTGAGTTCAAAGCCAAGGAACCCGCCCGGCGGCGCTCACCAAGGCACCAGAGCCAGCAAGCAGATTTCTCATTTGTGCACCAGCTCTGGTTACTAAGCCATCCACTGATTGTGTCGCTGCCTCCTCTGAATAGCCCTATTCTGAACTGGAAGGAGGCTGTTTGATTAGAATAGTTTATATAACTGAAATCTGAGCCTGGAGGAAGAATTTGGCGGGAGTGTGGATGCTCTGGGGAAACTTCTCCAGAATGGCAGGCTCTCACTTGGGGCGCTGCCTGAGAACAAATTGTCCCCTGCGCCCCCTCACTCCGTCACACACAGGGGACCCAGGCCATCTGCAAACACGGGCTCTCCCTCTGGGGAGAAAAGAGGGCTGTTTCTCTCCACCAGCCGAGCAAGATCAGCCCAACACACGCCTGGAGCCAGTCGGGTGCCACGTTTACAGTCACTCCGTGGCCCCATCCACATTCCAGCCTCTTTCTATTTTTCAAAGCTCAAAAACATTTTCATACAGGCTTTTTGGGGTGGGATTTTATTTTTGCAAGAGTGGGTGTGTTTGTTGTCTTTTTTCCTCTTTAAAAACTATTTCATTTTTTTTTCCTTTTTCCCTTCCTGAATTTTAATGGGCCTGAAAGTAGGAGTCTGCCAAGATTTTTCACATTCAAAGCAAAAAAAGGTACAAGATCTTCCTCTCTCCAAAGCCAGCCTTGGGTGCCTTTTCTAGCCTTTCTCCCATGTGGCGCTGAGGTCTCGCGCCGGCCGGCAAGGCCTCGAGCTTGCAGTACACACGCTTCCTGTTTTGTCTTCCGCCTCATCTGGACCCTGGGGAGGACTCAGTCCTCGTCTTGGGGACTCTGTTATTTCAGTTTGGGGTCTCGGTGTCACTTAATCAGGAAAACGTTAATTCCTCAGCAGGGAGAATAAAGTCATAACTCTCTTCTCAGGTTTATATTACATCCCCCAGGATCTGCCCAACAAGGAGCCCAACTCCCTTTGCTCTGCTTTTCCAACTGTAAAAGAAAAAACTGTAAAGTGTGCCTAGTCCTCAAGCGCAGTAGTATCAGAAAGCCATTTGGGAACAGTTTAGCTTGTGTCTCCATCTCTCAAAAGGTGTAGAGAAAGTATCAAATACTTTAAATTGAATTCATCTTCATATGTGCAAGTTAAATGTGTTTTCGTCTGCACGTGTAGCAGGAGTGTGTGTTCACAAATGCACACACAACAGAGGTGAATGCAAAGTCTGCCTCCCCACACATATGGGGGCTTTAGTGGATCCCCCCTCGCATCAAGTCTCTTTCCAGTCCCTGCCCCCACCAAAAGGTCCCAGGACCCAGCCCCGATTGTACACACTGCAGACCACCAGAACCACAGTTTTGTTAAAATAGGTGCGAATAGGTGCGGGTCATTACTATAATTAGTTCTGGGGAGAAAAGGAGTTACTTATTTCCTCTATTTCAGGTTGTCTTCTATTAGATGATCCACCATCAATTGAGTTTAGTATAATTGATTCCACCTGTTAGCAGGGACCTACAACCCAAGTCAGAGGCAGGAAAATGCACTTTAGTGCTGATGTGTTTGCAGAAGAGGACATTTGTTTGCTATGGTTAAGAGTACAGACTCTGGAGCTGATTGCCTGATGAGGTCCCTCCAACCCTGGAAAGCTGCGTGGCCTTAAGCAATTAACAATCTCTCTGTGCTTCAATTTCTTCAACCTCACAATGGGGTTAGTAGCCTCTATCTCAAGAGAGTTATTACAAGGATGAAAGGATTCAGTGCACATGAAGTGCTTAGAACCATGTACTTGGTAACCAATTAACAAATATTAGAGTGTTAATCTAGATAGGTCTTTATTTTTCTTGTTCTAAATCTGATGGAATGTAGGGAACTTCTCAGATAAAATAAAAATCTGTGTAGACACACAAAATTTGCATACAAGCTCATAGGCTTCCAAGACTTGGTGATGTCCACCAACTGCTGATCGACCCACTTAGGGCAGTGTGGTGCAGTGGCTCAGAGTCTGGGCCTTGGACCCAGGCAGACTTGGTTGTACCCCCAAGCCACACACTTACTGTGTGACTTGGCATCTCTAAGCCACTTCACCGCTTGTAAGATGGAATTAATGGCATTATCCACTCTGGACTTGACCATTAACAGAAATGGGTTCTGCGAGATAAACTGTCAGGCATTTGGTCTAGAGAAACCGCCTCCTCCTTTGGAAGTGAGGATTATCCACATCTCCCAAGCCTGTTTCCAGCCTCTCCCTTCTTCACAAAAGAACTAGGAAATGGCATTCTGGCTCCATAATTCTGAAAACTGTCTCCTCTAATATGAATTAGGGGAAAGAGAAACAACAGCAGCAGCCAGAAAAATTAAACAAATAGTGAGGCAATGTATTTCCAAACATTTAAGAAACTCTTACTTTACCAACAGCCTAAACAAACACTCCAGACTGATGGTGGAGTAGGGCTGGAATAGCCCCAAATCTGCTCCTGGGGGCTGGATTTTAATCCCATCTCCTACACCTCTCCCGCCTGGACACAGCCAGGGGTACAAGGTGGGCTCCTCCTCTGCCCCCAGCAGCTTCGAACAGTGGGAACCTGGTACATTTAAGAGAACTTTCTAGATGGCCCACAGGATGTGGCCTGTGGTAGGTAATGCTTACTTATACCTCATACATGTTTGTTTTCTAAAAGGCCATAAGAAAATACACTGAAATGTTCATAGTTGTGAGATGGGGTGTCAATGATTTTAATTTTCTCTTTTGTGTTTTTCTGACTTTCTGTAAGCTGTTTTGTAATACGCATGCATTTTTAAATAATTAATTCAACAATTAGACATTAGTCTATATGCCAGGTACTTAGCTAGGCATTGAGAATACAGCATCCATTACCTCTTGATGTTTACAATTGAAAAGGGAATAAGACACTGAATAAGTAATTACACAGAGAATTAATTGCTTCCAGTGACAACAGGCTGTATCGAGAAGCTTAGGGGACCGGGAAGAGAAGAGGACTTGGCCTAGGGTGGGTCTGGGAAGGCTTCCTTGACAAAGTGATTTTAAAGCTGAAATCTCAAATTGGAGGAAAAAAGCAGGAAAATATTCTAGGTGGAGAGAACAGCCTGGTCAAAGACCCCGGGGTGTGGTGAATTCAAGAAACCAAAAGTACACCAGGGTAGCTACAGCCTGGGAGAAGGGGACATTCAGATAAGGCCAGAGCCAGGGCACACACGGCCTTGTAGATCTCGCTAATGGTTTTCACATCTTGTTTTAGGGGAAATAGAAAACAAAATTTTAAGCAGGATATGGCAACATAAAGCTGTATCCATTTCAGAAAATTAAAAAAGAAAACAACTCACCCTAGATATTAAAATGTTGATTAAAACCCCTTTCCCTGAAACATTAGCTTCCTCTATGCAGGGAGTTGGGGACACTGAAACCAGCCCAGCACTGCAGCCCGGCTCTGCCACACACTGGAAAGACAGAAGAAGGGTCCCTCTGCTCCCTCAGACCAGGCACTTGAGGCACAAGGTGCACACAGATTTCCGTGGTGAAACGATGTACCATTCCCACAGCAGCTGCAGTCAGAGCACAGCTGGACAAACAACAGCATCCAGAACCTGACCAATCAGGATGGCGTTTTTCAGCTCAGGGGTGCAAAGCTAGGTCGCTGTCATGCCAATTAACTGTGGTTCATACGCAGAGGACGATGCAGACCCCCTGTCCTGACACGGTGTGTGAGGAACAGCAGCGTGCCAGTGCGGAGTTCACATTTGCCGCACTTATACTTGAAGCCCACTCTTCTCTATCATCGCAGGAAAGGACGGTGCCAGAAGCAATTAGCCATTGGCCGCTGAGTAGCAGATGAGATGTTTCCAAAGAATGCTCTTGGCCAGAGTTACTAAGTCAACCGGGCACCTCCTGGCCTCCAGGGGGAGTGAGCAGCGGGGGGAGCTGCCAGCCCCAGGCCTGCTCCTGGAGGAACTCGGAGATTTAGTGGGCTCTGGGGCCGTAGAAACCAGCATCTGGTCGGCAACCTTGGCCTGTAATGAACAGTCAGTCATTAAATATTCACATCAGGAATGAGGACATGTGTCGGTCCTCCGCTGGTCTTCCAACCTGTTCCTCATTACGCCTCACACTTTATATACCCCAAATGCAACAAGAAGAAACCTGTGCGAGTTCCATAAAACCTGCCACTGACATCAGGGTGGGTCTTTGAGGCTTATGGTTGTCCTAATAAAACCAAAGAATGTGTAACAGGCTGTAGCCAGCAGACCACCAACTTCTTCATTGCTTAAGCACAAAAGAGAAACGCTGGTAAACGTGCCGCACCTCAGGTGGAGCATGTGGCGGCTGCTTAACCCTTGAAGACTCTGTCACACGCAGAGTCTAAGTTCACGGACGCCTGTCTGTTTCTTGCTTCCCTCCGCAGGGTGAGTCTACCAAGTCACACACTTAGACAAGAAATACGCACTGAGGAATGGTCGTGAATGGCAGATTGGAGTTCGTAAATCAATTTGAAATTTTTAAGCATAAATTCAAACCAGATCTTTGAGGCCAGCTTTTCCTCAGATAACAAGCACGAGGCTGAGGAGCCTGAGCAGAAGGGCGAGTCAGGCGGATCTAGCACAGGTGGGAAGGAGGCCGTCTGAGACCCCAGGAGCTTCTTTATTTCTTCCATCCTTGACCTCATGCAGGAGCTTACTGTACTGCGCCTATTGCAGCGCACATGCAGGAAAAGATCTCTGTCAGCAGGGGCAGGGCAGGGAATTCTCAAAGAGTTAACTGAGGAGAATTAAATAAATGAAGGAGCTCCTTAGTGCGGTGCGCGTGAGCGGGAGGAACCAGTGAGGGATAGCAGAGAGTCCAGGGACTGTCGCCAGCAGGATTCACTCCCACCTGAAGGGGCCCTGTGAGAAGTCAGCAAGGAACCAGACAGTGCAACCTATACCCCTCAGCCTCCTGGGACAAGAAACAGGCAGAGGATGCGGCAGAAGGGCAAAAAGAGGGCTGGGAATTTAGCTCAGTGGTTAGAGCGCTTGCCTTGTGACCACAAGGCCCCAAGTTCGATCCCCGGCACCAAAAAAAAAAAAAAAAAAAACAAGGGCAAAGAGGAAATAACCAACACAGCTTCCTACATTGTATTATTCAATCCATTATCTTACTCAGATTCATTAGCATCCAAATAACAGATATGAAAGGCTCATGTAAGTATTTTAAGGAGTTTGCAAGCATTGGTGAGAAGATATGGGGTGGGGAAGAGAGGGCCTCCTCTGTTTTCAAAATCACACCCAGAAACTGGTGGTGTTTGATATCTTAGTGGGGCGAGGAGAGCTTCCAGGGGAGACTGGATAGACACGATGAACCAGGTCCTCCTCCCAACATGCTTCAACTCACTGGACGAAAACTGAGGTCGCTTGCAACATGTGTATATGTGAAAGAGACTTTACCCATTAAGCTTTGTCAGTACTGATGAATTCATGTAAACTTTCGACAAAACCATCTCAATAATTTTCTGCCTCTGGTCTTCCTCTTTCAAGTCACGATCTTCCATGTAAACGTTACAATCTTCATCTAAAAAAATCTCTGCTTAAGTCCCTGCCACGGTGGGTTATCTGCCCTGGTTTGCAGTGTAGACTCCAAACCTCACGAACTGATTCCCAGCTGCTCCTGCAGCCTCATTGCTTCAATGAGCCTCCTTCCTCTTGGGTACCAGCCATGTCAGTGCTTTAGCTCATGTCTTCTGAGGCCAGGAGACCCTTCTTTAGACTTCTCGCCCCCTAGACCTGCCTGGGTCCTCCTGGTTGTTTTGAGAAGCAGCTGCAGGCCGAGGTGCTGTGCCTCTTGCCCTCCCTGCGACATAGAACTCCCCGCGACATGGTGAATGCCCATCCCCTCCCTCACCAGGAACGCCACCTGGGCAGTACCATCCTGTTCACTGAAGGATTCTCTCCAATACTATCCCCGAAAAGAGCCCGCAATTGAAAGTATGTGGTGAACTATAGCAAATGATGACTCACCAAAAGGAAGTGTTCCTCTCCAAAGCAAAGAATCCCCGGGCATAGACTTTTCCAGAATGCTACGTGAACAGAACCTGTATAAGTATTACTTATCATCTCTCGGTCTCTCTGTATGTTTTGTGTACACCTCAGCTCCTTCAGAATTTGTGTAAATGAAAAGCCAAAACATTTGGAAAGCTTGATCGAAGAACATTTTGTGGAATGATAGGAAGAAATTAAATACAAAAAATAAACACCATAGAGCACCTGGCTTGTGGCGACTTTAAAATACCCTCCTGAGAGGAGGTAAAGTTCAGCAGTGACTTGCAGGTGACAGTGGAGCTCCCTGGGGAGCGCCAGCATCAACAGGCTGCCCTCCCTCCCCTTGCGGGACTATTTTTCTACAATTCTAAAATGACTTCCAAATACTGCATCAGTGCCGTGAAACATAATCATTCACCATCATTTCACACTCTACAGCTACCAGGCACAGTTAGGGGACTGTTCCTTGGAAATGAGAATGTTCATGACATGAGTCAAACATACCTCCGATCTTACAAGCTCGACCTCCTGACAGCATCGATTTTCATCTAACTTCAGCGTCCTCTAGGTGTCACTATCTCCTTGGCGTTCTCTGCCTTCCTGGGATGGTGGCTGGACCAGAGTTCAGGGCAGCCTCATCCATCAACGAGCTCATACACCAAAGTTACTGGAAAAATTGCATTTGTACATTCAACATATTACCTCAACCATCAAAATCATCCGGAGTTGGTTTATCCTCTAGAAAACTATTTGCTGCAAATCAGAAGATTGCTGATCATAAAAAGGATGTCAATGTCAGCAAGACCAGAGTAGTGTAAAAAGCCAAGATATTGGCTGGCACCACTCAGCCTGTAAAGGGAGCAGTGAAGCGTGTGTGTTTGTCAGCCACACATCATTCTGGTCACCAACGCCATCACCAGGGGCGCCAGGTGGGGGATCGACACAGGGGGAGCCAATATCCCAGCTCCTCGGACAAAAATTCTATGCTGACACTTCAAATTCACCATCAGATCATTCGGTACAGCGCTACCCACCACCGCCATCCTGCAAACACAATATTTTTTTCCCAGAATGTCAGACTGAAACTCCTCTAATTCAGTGGTTCAATGTATATGGGCAACAAGAAATTGGAAACCTCATCATTATAGGCAACATATTTTATTGCATACGGTGTGGTCTAATTCTGGATAAACCACCTATCCCCACACAGGTCTCCAGCTGAAGAGGCTTCAACAGAGGCTTGTCCTCCTTTATACAGCTGTGTCTTCCCGGGGAGCTCCGATTCGGACACAGGGCCCTCAAAACTGGACACCGCAGCCAGCAGGGGAGATAGTTGGTCCACCCAAGTGCAAGATCCAAACATAAGAAGGCAACTATTCTGTTATTTTGACGGTAAACTATTAGCACAACGACGTAAAACCCCATGAAAACATAGATCACCATTTGATCCAGCAATTGAGGTACTTGCTATTTATCAAACTGCACTGAAAAGTTATGTGCCCCTAAAAATCTGCACAAAGATGTTAATGAAGCTTTATTCATAATTGCCACAGCTTGGAACAACTAAGAAGTCTTTCGATAGGTGAGCAGATAAACTATGATACATCCAGACAATGGAATATTGCTCAGCAATAAAGAGAAATGAACTATTGAGCCATGAAAAGACGTAAAGGAATCTTAAGTGGATATTGCTAAGTGACAGAAGCCAATCTGAACAGGCCGCCTCTTGGATGATTCAAACTATACGCCATTCTGGGAAAGACAACACTATGGAGTCTGTAAAAATAATCAGTGTTTCCTGGTGTTAGGGATGAGGAAGGGATGACTTGGCAGAGCACAAGGACTTTCAGGGTGGTGAAACCATTCAGTGTAACGCTACCATTGTGGACCCATAGATTTGTTTAGACGCATGGCCTGTACAACAGCAAGAGTGAAGCCTTAAGTATACTCTGGACTCTTTGCAGGTTTTAACAAGTGCGCCACTCTGGCAGGAAATGTGATAGAAGGCGTGCGGGGTGGGCAGGGAGTGTATGGGAGCTCTTTGTACTTCTGCTCAGTTTTGCCATAGTTCTAAAACTGCTTTAAACGTAAAGTCCATTTTTTAAAATTCTAGCATATTGAGAGAGAGACTGAGAAGGGACAAAATGAGTCTTTTAAATATTTAACTGACTAGCATGACTGTAATGACAGCACTTAGGAGGCCGAGGCAGGAGGGTCACGAGTTCAACACCAGCCTGGACTACTTAGTGAGACTGTGTCTCAAAACAGAACGAAACCTAAAATACCAAAATAAATAAATATTTGACTTAGATGTAAGTGTTACAGCCACTGAGAGGCATAGAGCTGTCCAAAATGAATGCTTTATGCTTTCAATATATCTCTGTGAACGGAGTCCCCTCCTGATCGGTTCACCTTGCTCGGTACCGGGAGCCCACGCGGACAGGGGCACGTGATACTCGTTTGGTCTGCTCTGTGGTCTCAGAAACAGGCCTGCAGTGCGGGGAGGTGGGAAGAGCGTGTTCCCCGGCACCTACACACACACACACACACACACACACACACACACACACACGGGGACCTGATCCCTACAGCCCGCGTGAACCCGCTCTGAGCTGCAGGAGGAAGCTCTACTGCTAACTGCTGAAGACCAAGTAGCTTCCCCGACCGAGCTGGGACAGTCGCCCGCACATCCGGGGGCCGCCGCAGCCGCGGCCGGGTCAGCGAGGCCAGCCCCACGCTGTGATGACGGCCCGGTGGACACACAGCCTGTCGCCGTTTTCCCGGCCAGACAGCAACGCACAGAAAGAGACGCAGGCGACGCACCGGTGGACGCCGAAGTGGAGTCAAGCTCATCATTTTGCAAAGGAACCGACCGATCTCCCGGCGAGAGGATCGCAAGGCAGACTTGAAGCCAGCTGCTCACACACAGCCGTTTTTAAAGCGTCCGTTCCGCAGAGCGCGATGCTCGTCTCCTAGTCTCGGGCCTGCAGGTCTCCCGCATTTCTTCACCCTGCGGCCCCGCGGCTGAGCCGGGCGCTGGGCCCGGAAGGGTACGACGGCGGAGGGCGACCTCTGCTGGCCGCAAGACGAACTCCGGCCTCCCGGGACGGAGCGGGGCGTTTGGAGGGCGACGCCGCTGGAGGAGAGTCTGTTTCTGCTTTCGTGCGCGTGTGTGCGCGTGTGTGCGTGCGTGTGTGCGCGTGTGTGCGTGCGTGTGTGCGCGCGTGTGTGCGCGCGTGTGCGCCGAGGCTCGAACTCAGGAACTCGCGCTCACCGGGCGAGCACTCTAGGCGCCGAGCTAAATCTCCAGCCCCTCGTCCCTGCTTCTCGGCCTCCTTTTTAACTTCGTGGAGTTAGAAATCCCTCAGTCCCCTTTCAGGTCTTTGGCTGGTTGAGCGTTTGCCTCCCCGACGGCTCAGCCCGGCCGCGTGGCTCCCGCCAGGCCCGCGGCCCGGAGGGTCCGGCCCGAGCGACCCCGCCCAGCCGTCCAGCCTCCCCGGCCTCGGCCTCCAGCTCCGTCAAGCAGGGCCGGCCGCGGGGCTGCTGCGAGAGGCGTCGGGGGGATTCAGTGAGATGATGTGTGATCTGTGCCTAGCGCGGTGGCCGCGCCACGATCTGTCTGCGCTTGCTGCAGAGTCGCTGGGTTCCGGCAGGGCTGACTGTGCGGGGTGAGGAGACGTCCGCCTGCTTCCCTGCTTTCCTTCCCTCCCTCCTTCCCTCCTTCCTCCTTCCCTCCCTCCCTCCTTTCCTCCCTCTCTCCTTCCCTCCTTCTTTCCTTTCCTTTTTTCCTTCCTTCCTTCCACAAATACAGAGTGTCTACTCTGTGCGGAAGTCTGCTAGACGCCGAGGTGTATAGGAAGCTGAAAAAGGCACCTTTCTACCCTCAGGAAGCTTTCGCTCTCTCTGACACTTGAATCATCTGGCTCTAGGTCAGTAATTCTAAAACCATTTGCTAACGCTCCGAAATAATCCCAATTAGCTCTGGCTTAAAATGACCCAAATTCTTAGAAGAGTAAGTCATTATTAACATTTACTTGAAAAATGAATTTATGCCTTTCCAATTTTAGAGGCCAAGACATAGAAACAATCACAATTAAAAACAGGCTGAAAGACTGGCAATCCTATATGCAAGTTTTTGAGTGAGAGGTCATTCATGGTTGGCAGTTGGTAGGCAAGTCTTTAATTTGGGGCAAAAATAAAAAGTTAATTTTAACCAAGGGACAGGGTCAGAAACCTCCAGGGGCTCTCATACCTCTTTTCTAGAGAAACTCCTGGTGTAGACAGCCACCTCACACCCCCATCATTGCTGCAGCTTCGCTTCCTCCTTTATTTCTCCTTCTTTTGCCCTGCACTCCCACCTTGCAGAGAGAGAGAGATGCTGTTAGGTTTACGTGTATCTTGAGCATCCCCTGAGGGTCCATTGTGATTAAAGGTTGGGTCCCCAGGATGGTTACTGAGAGGTGGCAGGACCTTTAAAAGACCGGGCCTAAAAAACTCTTGGTCAGCAGAGGTGTGAGTTAGCTCTCAGTGAGCCCCTGTGTTCCGGAAGAGGCTGTTATGACAGGAGCAAGCCTGGTCCCTCTGTCCTTCCTGCTCGGGGTTGGAGATGTAAGAGCCTGCTTGTCCCCGCCATTGCCCCCTGTTCCCTGAGGTGACGCAGCCAGGGGGTAGCATGCCACAGGAGCCTGCACCACACTCCTTGGACTTTGAACCTCGAAACTGTGAGCTAAGTCACAGGTAGCTGGTGTCAGGTATTTGGTTACAGTGCCGCACGTCTGACTAACACAGACAGGCATGCTGAGCCAGGGATGACTAGGACAACCTCCCCTGACAGTGGGAAGTGTGGAATGCCGGGGGACAAGAGCGCGTCCCAGTCTCAGACTCCCGAGATCGGCCCTGCCAGGCCAGATCCCTGGCAACCAGTCTCGCCCTGCTGACTAGGTGAAGGGTAGAACAGAGTAAGTACAATCCCTCTCCAACCACTTAGCCAATTGATTTAGCCAAGCCAGTTTCTCAACATTGTTTTTGAACCTCGCGGCAGGACGAAGGGAGGCTATTTCTCATCAATAAACAGATTGTGGACCTCACTTAAACCTAGCAGCAGAGAGGTTAATTGACAGGGTTTGGGTTGTTATTTATATACCCCATAAATGCCCAACTGGTCCTGGCCTTTGCATTTGGCCACATCTCAGCAGGGATTACAGGTTCAACCTGACACTTGAGCAGCTCCCAGGAGAGAGCCTGCGAGTGGGGAACGCGTTCTTTTGAAGTGCGCCTCCACTTGAGTCTATTCTTGAGGCCAAATCCTAATAATCACACCTGTCCTGCGAGTGAGGGTAGGACTGTGGGTGAGGCAACTTTTGCCTTTTCTCCCCAAAGAAGAGATCATTATCTTAAAAAAAAAGACCATCTTATAAGAGGCAAGTTCAAATACATATGAAAATAATAATACTCCCCAGCATTTCCACCCCACCTTTCATCTGTAGAGCTCAAAGTACTTGGCAAACATTAATTAATTCTCAAAAACAGCCTTGTGAGGTGAGGAAGGGTATTATCTTTATAATAATATATAAATACTGGCTGGTTCATGAAAGCAGCCACTTAAAAGGGACAATTCTATAGGATCAGTTTCAAAAACAGTCTTCTCACCTGGTCTAGACTTAAAACTTTTCGGGAACGCATTTGAGAGTGCCAACGTTTCTAATAGTATGATACCCTAGAGCGAACATACCCTCTCTTTCAACAGGATTTCTTCAGTGGTTTTAGGGAGTCGCATCTATTTGGAGGAATTTTTAATGTTCAAGAATATCAGTTGTAGCTTATTCAATCTAAGTGATGTCAGTCGCTACACATGAAAGAATTCCGAACTGTCCTAGTGCGGAAAGCTTAATAATGAGACTTCGAGATCCTGTTTCAAATGCATGCAGATTAGAAGGGTTTTGTGATGTCTTGGGTAAATCATTCTAAATTTTGAGCGTGTTGGAAGTCACAGTTCTGTGACTCATCCAAGTGGCTACCAGTCATTTCTGTGAAAGACACTTAGCTGGCCGAAGTCCTGGTTTCATTATACAAAACGGTGATCTATTTCTGTTTTAGATCCTTTCTTTCCTTTGTCGCCTGCCTCGACCTCTCAAAGCACACAGGACAGCACCCCTCTTCCCAGCACTAAGCTCAGTCTCTCAGTTGAGTCCAGAGGTGTCCCCTCAACAGACCCCCCATTTGGGGGTCACATTTTACTAGAACTTCCAATCTACCCAGCCCCTTCCTGAGGGCCACACCCACCTAGGTGCAGTTCGACTAACTTTTTGATCCCAAAATTAATCCTTTTGGTTAGTGGAATCATAGTTTTTCTATGTCTTTAAACGCACCCATATCTAGAACTATCTTGCATCCAGGAAACATGGAGTAAACATGAATTCAGGATTTACTTCGTCCTGTTGAAATGTAGAAATTTCCCCAGACTCTTGCTGAAATCATTGTTTATACTGTTGGTTACATAAAGCCGCTACGCTAAAATTTCATATGTACTGCTCTGAATTTTCTATTTATTGATCCTAGTAAGTGAATTATTCCACTCGACCATGTAGGAAAGCATATATACCACTTAACTGTGTGGTATTGATCCGCTCTGCTTGTCTGCTCCCCTCTGTCAATGGCTTCACTTAGTTGCCTCAAGAGAGAAAACCTGGTTTGGGTCACATAACTTTGGTTGAGACCATGGTCTCCATCCTCCAAAGTGGGATAAACCAGATTCCTTTGCTGTGTTTATGTTGGCCCGCCATGTCTCTTTATGGAGAGAATGGTCCAAATAAAGTGCTTCCTCTGTGTATTTTGACAGGAAACATTACTAATATGCTTTCCTTTTGTTGTGTGCCTTGCTCTTTTCTCCCAGTGTTGTTTAAATATTTTCAGTACAATGACATATATATTAATCCGCTAGTCTCTCCAGGGGCATGCAATGATTGGTTCTTCTGTAAAGCCCTCTTAGTAAAGGTGGTTTCTCCAGTGAGAGTTAATATTACCACGATTCATGTAAAAAAACGCTGAGACAATCTCTTAAAAATGGAACACATTTATCTAAAACAGCTGGTAAAGAAAGCGCACAGGCCCAGCCAGAGGCAGTGAGGCCAGAGGTCAGGGTTAACACCGATCTCGGTGGAACTTTGAAGCTGACGTTTTACAGATTATATGTGTCTCGGTGCACGGTGGGCATGGCATATAAATTGGACTTAGAGGCCCCTATTTGTTCTCTGCATTTTTATGAGCCCACAGAGCTCTTCTTTGAAGCAGCATGCATAGAAAATAAAAACTCATTTTAATGTTGTGGAACTATTTACAATAAATCACATTTACATCCTGGCTTTGCCTAAGTATAATCTCTCTCTGTCTTTCTCTCTCTCTCTGTCACACACACACACACACACACACACACACACGCACACAAACTCACATAGAGTCTGTTTTTCCAAGCTGGGTAGCTTATTTGTTTCTCTTTATAGTATTGTAAAGCCAGTTTCTTCTCCTCGCCTTGACTTAGAAACCAGAGCACCAATGCAAGGACACCTTTTGTAAGTCAAGAGAAGTGATTTAGCCAGAATGAGCTACTCTTTTGCCCCAGGAAAATCCCCTGATACCATAAAATGCTCACAATAGCATAGCACTTCAGCACTAGGAGAGAGCATCTGATTTCAAAGAGATTAAGTTCCACTCTGGAACTAATTATATCATTCGTTTTATGGATTTTTTAAGTTGCTAGGTGTTTTAACTGGAGAAGGCTGGTGACCCAGGGAGAAATGGGCCCTGGCAGAAATTCTGCCATGGGCACTTTAGCCACCTAATTAATTTTCAATAAAAGCTCACAATAGTTAATTTGCTCTGCACCCAATGTAAATCAAATGGCGACAAATAGGTTAAAATGAGAAATGTGTGATGGAAACCATGTTTATGGTCAAAATTACCTTTCACCTTGGAAATAACACAGATTGACAGGGAAAGAAAATGAGACCACACAGAGTTTTGTTCAAATAGATTCTTAAGTGAATTAAAGACTTTATTAAGGGTAAAACAAGACCCCTCCCTAAATTATCTGAGATCCATGAAATAATATTATTTTAATATAAAAGTATAGTTCAGAAGAATGTTACCTTAAAAATCATAGCATTAACACATTGTTCCCATTATACAAAGTTGCTGATTACCCACCTTTCTTTCTTTTCCCAAGCTTAACCTAGAGCAGGTATAATAATAAAAATACTATAAAGTTATTAAATTCCCAGGTCTAAATTGGCAGACATACCTACCCAGTGCCACATTCCTTTAGCTCCTACTTTCCAACATCAAACAACCATTTTTACTTTTATGAGAACGCAGACACAGATTTCTTATGATTTTATAATGATACTTCAATCCTCCAATTAAAATACCCAGACAATATAGGTATCTTTGGCCCAGTCCATTGGACAAATATTATTTTTAAGTGTTCCTCCAGGATTTTATATTTGTAAAATATTGTGTGGACTTTAATCACTTTAAATTGCCTAACTTTGGCCATTTTCTCCGTGTCTTTCTGTTATTGCTCAGGCAACCCTTTCATTTTAACCCACAATGTATTTGCGTGATGCGAGGTGAAATCAGCTAATTTTTTAACATATTGGATGGTTAGTCTCAGAGATTGTTAGTCCTTTCCTTGTCCTTGTTGAACGTGGCAATTTAAACCATCCCTGGATTCCATTTTTCTTTCACTTTTGCAAAGTTCATGAAGTAAATTCCTCTTTCTTTCCTGATCTGATTTTTCTTTCTGCCCCAGAGGAGTAACGTTGTCGTTGTAATGTCTTCTAATGCACTATAAATGCGGTGATGAATTGGAAGCAGGCTGGTTTCTTCTTACTGGGAGTCCATTATGCTGTCACAGTGCTCCTTTGCTGTAACTTAATTTTTATTGTAACAAATGACTAAGTACCAAAAAAATGAAACAATGTGATGGGCCCATCTAAAGTAGCCTTCCTCTGATGGTAAGTGGAGCGGAGTGACAATTGTTTGCAGCTGCCTTCCACTGGGTTCTCTGCTGACTTTCATTGCCCAAACTGGAGTTATCAAAAGCATTTTCTGGGCATTTATGGAAGATCTTCATTCACACTGACTGACTAATGATACCTATATAAATAAAGTGCTCTGTGAAAGAGGCGCCATGAAGAGTAAGAGTGGAAGAGACAGGTTCACAAACTTAACTGTGCATTAGAATTACCTGGAGAGCTTGTTAAACTGAAGTGCAGGGACTCTGCCCCCATCAAAGGCTGCACTGACTGCAAATCTGAGGGGAGACCTGGGGGTCGCGCCATAAGCCAGCATCCCTGCTCATTCTGTGGGAGACACACCTATGTTAGATCATGAGACAAACTCACCTGGAGCTTCTGGTCAACTGGTCTTTCCAATAGATGGCTACCATACAGTCAACCCTTATTTTATAACAAGACAATTTTTAATATGTGTGTGTGCTTGGATTTCTAAGAAACTAAGGTAATTTTCTAAGAAACTAAGGTATTTCTTTCAAATCAAAATTCTAATTTGAATATCATCTGTTCAAAATTGGTTCATTTCCTCTTTATGAGTTTATTACCAAGACATCTGGAAGATTAAAATCATCCTTCTGTTACAGATGATAGGAGAATATTAATCTGGAATCCAGAAATCCAATAAACTTAGTGTACAAGTGACTAGAGCTCTTTTCTGAATTGGAAGTCATAGGCTTCTGTGTATTTCCAAATGAGTCTAGGACGCATAAAAAGGGTAAGAACCACTATCCTGAAGGCAGAGAAACTCAATAGTCTTGCTGCATTCGTATGAAATTCCCACATTGAATGGTTAGAATGTGTAAGCAGTACAACTAATCAACTAATTCCACAACCAGATGGTACCATTCATGTTAAGATTATACCTTTATAGGTGATTAACATTTTACAATAAAATAAAACTAATTTTCACCCTTCCAAAATATTAGAATGATGCCTGATATATGAAGCATAATATGTAGTGTAATTGAATTGTCCAGAAACACTCAAACTTCTTTCCTAAGAAACACTTAGGAACAAAAGACAGAACTGGATTTTTCCTGCAGTGGTTTAAATGAAATCTATTTTGGAGACAGAGTGAGCCTGAATAAACTCAAGAATGAAGACCACAGACTCTCAGTACCAATTCAGCCTTCTATGGTATTATACATGTAGTGAGAGTCTGCCAAGAAAAATGAAAACTTTATTGTTTATTGGAGCCTGAGGCTAGTGGAGTTCTGAAATATCCCAGGTTCTGCTAAATATAGGCATACCCGTGAATTCTCATGGCAGAATTATTCAGGCTTTCTACTTCCGGCTGAAATGATTTCAGTAAAAATCAGAGTGAACTTTATCAATCCATGTAATCTATAAGAACAAAGGGGATTACTTTTTAAAGTTTGACTGTCACTTACTTTAAAGGGCTGGACAAGAGTGAAAGTTCATTTGGGAAAAGAAGCAAAATAATAGGTTTCTGAGTGAAAGCACAAATCCTTTAATCAACTTATTTTCACAGAATAATGATAATGTTTTGGGATAATCACTGTTGATGGTTACAAATAATGGAAGACATATCAAAAAAAAATCAAGTATTCTGGCTACTCCTGAGAAGCTTATGCTAGTGAGACAATACGCCCCTTGAAGGATCTCCAGGTTTTTCATTCTCATCACAAGCCGTGAGGTGTTAGAGGAGTTAATGAGTTCTCAACTCATTGTCAACTAATTATCTTTAAAATGTTGTCATCGCGTTCTAATTGCCATGTTTTTGCCAGCCCCACCACTGGGGGGCGCAACCCTGGAGTAATTGGTTCCCCAAACAAAACCCAACAACAACCCAGGATGGCTCAACCGGCTGTTGTTTAACCGAAACCGTTTAGTTGGTTAACTGAAACCATTGCTGTCACCAGCACACACGGTGCGTACAAACACACACACACACTTGCATGCAAAAAGCTTTTAGGAACTTTCATCTTTTTAAGGGCAAGGGGGGAAAACGTCCATAAAGTGGCAGCCTGGACCGCAGTAGGCCTCTGAAGCAGTACGGGTGGCTGAGCTGTATGGGAAACAGATGTCAGCTCTTTCAGACCTGGGCTGGCGTTGCTCTTCATAACCCAATCAACCAGCCCGCAGAAGACGGTCAGCGTCCCTACTGTCGCTCACCCAGCCACTGCCCCCCGAAATTATTCAGGCTGCCTGTTGAACCCAAGAGCAGAAAGGGCCCTCCCCTCAGCCACGGAATATATGAGGTAGGCTCACAGGTCAACCAAACAGTATTTTTTTAAATGATTCAATTTGTGGTCTGAATCAGCAGGAAAGTCCTTTCTCTCTGTTCTGGTTTTGTACCTTCTATCATGAGGCAAGTCTAAATTAATCTGTTGCCATTTATATCCATAATTTTTTAAAATTCCCTTTGTCCAGGCCTAGAAATTCTTTTAGAGTTGGCAAAATCATGGACCTGCTGCAAATGGATCTTTCCCGGTGTGGTTTCTTAAATGCAGGTAGATGTTACAGAGTCCAGGCTTCGGAATGATTCAACCCCTTTGGCGAACTGGCAGTTTCTCTATGAAGATAAGCAGGCATCTGCCCCAGACCACAGCAATTCCATGCTTAGGACTTACCCAAGAGAAATCACACGATGTCTCCACAAAAATAATCACATAAGAATATCTGTAGCAGCATTACTCATAATAATTCCAAACTGGAAACTACCCAAACATCCATCCACAGGAGAAAGGAAAGACAATCGAGTTGCATATTCAGACATCAGAATAGAAAGGAATGAATTACAGATATGGAGCTATATGAAAGAATCTCAAAAACACATTGATAAGAGGAAGCTGGGTATAAAAAATTACATGCACTCTGATCCATTTATGTGAAGTCTTCTCACAAAGGAACTTCTGGAATGATGGAAATGTTCTGCATCTTGTTTCTAAAGGGGGAGATGTTTAGGAACACAAATGACAAAGTGCATCAGGCTGAGCCACTGAGATCTTTACATGGTATTGTCTGTAAATCATATCTCAAGGTTTTGAAAATCAAAAAAAATTAAGGATTTAGGTAACATGGATGAGATGATGCAACAGGGGGAAAAAGGGGTAAGAAAATCAGGAAATAGGAGAAATGGGAGAAATTGATGAACTAAGGAGAAGAATATATTTGGATGTATGTAGAAATACCTAGCCAGCTACCTATTAAGGGCCGAACACTGTGCTAATCACCTTACTACTTGGTATCTCATTTAGTCATCTCTCAGGGCCCAGCAAGGGATTAATCATATTCCTTGGTTCATGACACACTCTCATCATTGGTCCGTGCGTGGCTAGTTTTAGTTAGCTAGTTGTTTTTATTCACAATGTGTGCTCACAAGCCCACCACTTAAACACAAATATCCTCACGATAACTGTAACTATTATTTCACTTTTCAACCCTCTCACACTCCTTTCCATTCCCTCCCTTCCTCCCCCCGAGTCACTATCCTGAACCCTGTGTTTATCACATCTTTTCTTTTCACATGTAATTTTATTGATGCTGTGTGAACTCATAAATACATGGAGTTCAGCGTTATCTAGCTTTAACTTGATGAAAGAAATATGCTATGCACAATCTTTGGAGACTTACTTTTTTTTAACACTATATTACTAAAAGTCTCCTAAATTATTGCATAACCCCATATTGTTTGGGGTATTATCTACATTTATAGGCAGTGAAGTTGGGGCTCAGAGAATTATGAATATGTCCAAGAACACACAGCTAGGAAGTGGCACAAGCCAAGGTTCAAAGCGGAAGCAGAGCTGAGGGCTGTGGGGCCTTCTACAAGTGTCTGTTATCTATCGCAATGTCTCTGTCCACAGCCACTGCTATCCGTATTTGTATGCAAACATACGTCACAGCAGGGAGCACAGATTTTAAAACACAGAAGATATCCAAAACATAGAAAACCGTCCCCATTTATCTAATTCTGTATACGTCATTATACTTTAGTAGAGGTGTACAAACACACGCATGCCACTTAGAGGGTTTAGTCATTTGAAATTCAGAATGTACAAACAGGGACTATCTCAGGAAAGGCATCTGAAGGCAGGTTGTGTGTGTGTGTGCATTTGCACATATGCACTTTCTGAATAATGCTGCAGAACATCAACCTTATTTTATTTAATCCCACATGCTGCAGAACGGGACAAACGCACTAGCATTGTTAACAAAGTCCCTGTTCCACACCTTGTAACTGTATAGCAGAGGCCGCGGATCACCTCGAAAGATGCCAATACAGCCAAGCAGAATCTCATTAAAAACCAGTTCCTTGGTCCATAAAGCCGGTTTATTTTATCTTCCTGGAGTGCCTGCTGCTAGCCGTTACACAGTTGCATTGTGTGGCCGTCTTGTCCGTTAAGAATATTGCACGAAACAGCCATTTAAAGATTTCCCATTTTTATATTAAACTTTGTAATTTTACAGTACTTTGAGTTTATAGGGCTTGCTTGGAAAGCTCTAGGGTATCTTGTTACATGCGTTAGACGAAGCATTACCAGTCCTCAGGTCCAGCTAATTGAATACCTGCCTCTACCAACGAGACATCGTCCAGTGTGAATGTGTAGTTTTCACTGAGCAGCAGGGGCTCCGACGCGAAGGGGCTGTTCCAGTGATTTCTCACCCACTGCTGTTTTCTGATTGTTAGGTTGTAGTACAACACAAAAAAGTCAGGTAGAAAATTTGCTCTTTTGATGACTTTAATTCCAGATCTCAAGAAAATCCAAGTATCCTAGAAACCAATATGTATTGATCAAATTTTATAAATGGAGAGTTGAAAGCACATAGAGATTTAGTGACCTTCCTAGGTCACACCCTGAGTGAACAACAGAGGTGGAAGCAATTGGAGGGGCTACTTTGGCCCATCTGGAATCTTTTAACTTTCTCGACCCCCTTTGGTGGGCTTAGGGGCCGCCTGATTTCAAAGATCAGTGACCTTTTGAAATAGTGCCTGGCAATGAAACATACAGGCTTGAATTCCTTAGATTTCAACTATTGGGACCATAATGCATGCTCGCTTTGCATTTTCCAAGAGTCTTGTGTGGAGAGTAAGAAGGATGGTGTAGGTTGGGTTGGGCTGGGATTGAAGTTGGAAAACGGTTAAAATCACTACAAATACCCAGTGTTTTTTCACTACTACATGGGTGAACTAGCTTAAGCGTGTCGTTAAAAAGTTTTTTTTTTTTTAAGAGAGCCAGGCGTGGTAGCGCACAGCTGTCATCCCAGCTACTTAAGAGGCTGAAGCAGGAGGATCTCAAGTTCAAATCCAGCCTGAGTAAATAAGTGACACTGTGCCTCAAAAGAAAAAATAGAAAGGGTTGGGGATGTAGCTCAGTGGCAGAGCACCTCTGGGTTGACACCGGCATTGGAAGGAATCAAGTCCAGCGCACACCTCTATGCAACATTTTTCAGATTCTCGCTGAAAAATAACAGGAGTATCCTCTGTCATAAACTCTAGCAATTTCGATAATGTCATTTCTTGCCAAGAAATCATTCCTGGAGCCGCATTCTCCAAGATGGCTTATGTGGAATACCCCGTCTACAAGAAGGAAATCGGTGTTAGAACAAAAAAGAGGTGCTTGTTCCAAGACTTGCTCTACGTTCTTGGTCTGCTTCACGGAGATTCACAAGCACATTAACACACGAAGGGTTCTAAATGGTCTGCGTGGGAGAAACGCTGTTTTAAGTTGTTTGACTGTGGACTTTGCCACACGGCAGCAAACCAGCTAAATATGGCCTCATGAACATGGAAATAATGTGCAGGAGACAGTTCAGAGAAACAAGTATTCCGTAAGAAAAAGGTTCTCTGTCCAGTCTGCTGTGAAATAAACTGTAAAAGATTTCTTGTAAATCCTAAATTGCAGAATTCTACTATTAGGGAGGATCCAGCGGCTCAGTCCAAGTTCCTGGTTTGAGAGAAGGAAGCACAGCACACGAACTAACTCATCCAGGTCACATGAGCAGATAGTGGTGAAAACAGACCATGTGCCACAATCGTCGCCTCCCAAGCCAGTGCATGTCCCTGTCACCACTCTGCCACTCGGAGCAACTTCAATGTTCCCCTGCCCCAAATACCGTGAATTCAGAATCATTTTAAAGCATAAAAATAAAACTGAAATGTTCCCCATGGGTTTTCCATGCTAATATTTGCCTACAGTGAGACCAGTCTGGGAAACCAGGACCAAGATGGAGGGGACTGTAGGGGGAGTTGATCCTGAGCCTCCGGGGTCGGGGCTGGACGGATCCACAGCAAGAACACACAGAAGGGCCGAGAACTGTCTCACCAGAACTTGGAAGTAAAAATGGCTTTGTGTGCCTGGGTCATCTGTAAACCTGCTACTCACCTTATTTGTGCACATTTTATACTAACGGAACCCTAAAATTGGCTCAAGAGTCTGTGTACCTTAAAAATAAATCCGATTCCCTGAGCGTCACTGAAAGGGATCCAAGAGCCTGAGCTGAGGTGGGCGATCGGGAACAAGGAACAATTTGAATGGAAAAACAAAAATCCTGATTCCTAGGGCGGGGTGGCAGAGGGTGGGGTGGAAGAGAATCTTCAAGCAAGCTGAGTCTAAGTGGACTGGGAGGCTTTATTTGGAAGTCTCCCCTGGCAACGTTTTATCACAGTATGGTTTCCATTCTTGGCTGATAAACGGACCCGGGAGGAGGAGAACTGGCTCAGTGTTCACTCTGACACATTTACAATCATGCACGACATCTTTTCCCTATAACTTTGAAAAACATGAAAGCAGATATTGGCTCTGAGTATGTCTGATAGGCTCACTTTATTTCCTGTCAACAGAAATAACTCTGATTTATATTTGGTCATCAACTTCACACACTCTCGAACAACTCATACTGGGAGTGCACAGAGAGATGTAACGCTCGAAGCCATGATGTATGTTTATCCAGCAGGCTTCCCGTCCAGAGCAGGCCTCAGGGATCGATGAAGACACTTCAGTATTCTCACTCTTCTGACACTCCATCCCTCGTGCGTCCTTCCAGGGAGGACCACGCACGGCCTCAAATAGTGCTGCGCTGGCTTTGATCCCCAAGCCAATCGCCTCCCCTTCCCAGCACCCAGGGCGGGTCGCCTGCACCCAACAGTTAGAGCGAGCAGCTGGCTGCTGATAGGCTGACCCATGCTGGCATCTGGTACATTGTTTTATTCTTCCAATATTCGGGTCCATCGGAGGAGTGAGCGAATTTTGAAAATTCTATTTTTCTTCTCAAAATTGATCGTGGGCACAGGCAGCTCGAACTGAGTGAGCATGACTCTTCAGTATGTCATCTGGTTTTGAATTCAGAAGCATTCTCTCCACTGTCCTGTTATGATTCTGTGTAACTCATTGCATGGAAGATGCCATCACTCATAAGACACGCCTTTAGTTTATGTGCCACTAAGAAAGAAAATATGCTGCCAATTAAAATACGGCCCGATCACTTCTTACTTTTACACTGTTTTACTTTGTCCTTATTTTTAAAATGTTTAAATTTATTTAGGTAGATTTTTATGTATCATGCTTGCTCAGACATGAATGGAAAATGCATGTAAAATAAATGGGCTAAGGTTTTCCAGAAACTCCTTTATATATGGGGTCTTATTTTTCTGAATCCTTACGAGGACAGAATCTTCAGTATCCATCTTATTGGACATAATGCAGCACTTTGCCCTTCAGCATGACAGTACAACACAATGCTAACTATCATGACTGTCCCCTTGCAGGCAGTTAAATCTAAGTGCCAGGGATTATGAGAAGCCAAGAATTTGAGACACAGCCTGACTTTAGGGATGTTAAAATGTAATGAAAAATGTGCAGCTTACGATGGAAGAAACACAATTTGCTTTGGAATCAACTCACGGTACCCCGTTCACTTGTGCAAATTTTTTAAATGTTTTACAAACATTTCTTATTTCTTCAGTTAAACCACCTGAGAAAAGCATGTGAAGTTAACGAATCATTTAAACTGGAAGCATTTACTTAGATTGGCTGACTGCTTCAGTAAGCAAGGATCCCAGTGAACAAACTAACTTTTGCCTGGATGTGGCCGGTCTCAGGGGAGAGGCTTGACCAGGTTTACCAAACTGCAGGACGAGTTTATATAGTTCCCAGGGAAGGAACCTGCCAATAGCGATCAGCCTTTCATTTTTAAAAAAATGCAATTTCTAATGTAAAAAGACACATTTGTGTCTATTTTGGAGAGCTGTTTGGTAAAATGAACAGTAGCAGTTCTTTGCACTTTTGTGCCTGTACTAACCAGAGGCACAAAACTGAATGACCTGTACTTTTCCAACATTAGAGTTGAGTATTTTCTTTTTTTGGACATAGCTCTGAAAGTAACACCTTCTGCGAAAAGGGCTTTTTGGAAGGAAAGAAAAAACAAACCAAATTGGTAGTAACTACTGGAATTATATTGAAAAAAATTCCTATATTATTTGAATATAAATTAAAGACAAACTTCAGTTTCTTTTTTGGTTGAGTGATTGGAATGTATTAAAACTCACAGAATTACCACCCAATTAATAAGCATTTTTATATTATTTATTCTCAGTAATTTTAATTTTTGACGCTAATGTTTGAATGCACTTTTTCCCCCCCTTTTTTGGGTACTGGGAATTGAACCCCGCGCCTGCGCACTGAACCGATCTGTCCGGCAGAGGGCAGTCGTACGCATCTTTAGAAACAGGTTCCCGTTACATGTAGGACCCGCATCAGCCCGAGAAACTGCACGCCGCCTTCCCTCTCTGCAGTCAGGCGCGGCTCACAGTCCTCGGCGGGGTCAGCGAGGCCACCGCGAGGTGACTTCAGCGGATTGGGTGGCGGATAGTCCAGATACTCCAGTTTCATGGGGAGGAGACGTCTGGGGTAGGTCCGGCGCAGCGCCCTCTAACACGAGAGCCCCAGCATGTTCGGGGACCGACCGACAAGGGGCGGCTCCGGCCCTTGGAACTTTCGACTAAACGCAGTGCATTGGGCAACAATCCACTTACTGCCATTTTTATTATTCCATTTAAAGGAAATGTTAAAGTTTTCCCCCAGTTCCTTCACAGAGCAACAGATGCTTAAGAATGAGCGGGGCGTGGTGATGCATGCCTGTAAAGCCAGCACGTGGGAGGCCGAGCTAAGACTGCCGTAAGTTCGAGGCCAGTCTGGGCTACATAGTGAGTTCAAGGCCAGCCTGAACTACATAGTGAGACCTTGTCTCAAAAAAAAATGAGCCTGGCATGGTGGGGGTGCCTCCATGATCCCAGCACTTGGAGGGCTGAGGCCCTGGTTCAACCTCCAGTACCAGAAGAAAGAAAGAAGAGAGGAAGAAGAAGAGAGGAAGAAGAAGAAGAGAAGGAAGAGGAAGAGGGAGAAGAGGAAGAGGAATAAGAAGAGGAAGAAAAGAATGAATATTCTACATGTGACTTGGGTTTACAACAGTACAGGAAACAACACAGAGGAATAGACTTTAAATGTGTCACGAAAGGGTCCTCTTGGCATTCCCACCACAGTATGTTGTTAGTATAAACTGTACCAAATGGTGCTAAAATACATGGACAACTTCAGACTTTAATAGCAAAATGGACTTGCACGTATCTGCCCCCCCGGTTTAGGAAACAGCATATCTCCCCTTCCTTCCGCATGCAACTCCCCAGAGAAGGCCCCTTTCCTAACAGGCGCCCCTCCCTGGCAGCCCTCGTGCTGTGAATCTGTTCCATTCTGTCTGCCTCACTGTCTGTCTCAGTGCTGAAATCTCTCTACTGAAGTCCCTGAAACTGTAGTTAAGTCTGCCTCTAGGGTGGGTCCAAGCAAGGACTCAGCCCACTTCCTCACTTCCCCAACCCCTGTTCTTTTTTAGAGGTGACTGTTCTTGTTCCTTCACAGGATTGGCCCTGACATTCTTAATTAATCATTGTTAGCACAAAAAATGAAAGAAAATCCAGCTGGAGAGATACCTTGAGAACAGTTACCTTCTGTGCTGCCTCTGAGTAGCTGTTCTCTGAGCTTCTGGTCTTCATCTTGAATTGCAGATGGTAATGTGCCTACTTCCTAGGATTGTTGTGTGGAGTGTAATGTGCCGATGTAGGCAAAGTGCTTAAAGAGTTGTCTGGAAAGCACAAGACAAATGTCAACTATTTACATTGTCTCTGTTGACCTCAAATAGCCCAGGGGCTTCTGGAGCTTCCGGGTCCTCCAACCTCGGACCACTTTGTTTTCCTCTCCACACCTCTGTTTCTGCCTTTGCAAGTCAGAGATAACATTAAGGTTGTTTAAAGACGAAGCGAGAGTACAGGGAGAGTGCTCAGCGTGTTGTCTAGCACACTGTCCGTGCTCAACAATGTCATGTAAGCATTTGAACTCGATTTAATTTTAAAAGTGAATTACATCTTAGTGCTCAAACTGTCTCTATACTCAAGTATATATCGAGACACTTGCCCGGAAGACACCGGAAAAGAGTGCTGGGGTGAAAGAAAGTTTGTAAAATCACCCTTTTGATCTTGCAAGTTTTGTTTTCATCATTCTGAGGTGCAGGAGCTGGGGAGGAGCGACTGTGCTGTACTCACGCCAAGCCCTAATTCCCTTCTCAGTCGCACAGCACTCTGCTGGCTTAGGTGGACCATGTAGAGCCATTTCTTAACTTGTTTTCCAGAATTGGAGGAAAGTTTAACATAACAAAATTTTACAGCTCCTGCCCAGTAACATATATTACTTTTTGAAAAAATACAAATACCTTTCCCTTATCACGCCTTATTCTTTTACATGGACAATTTTCCTGATGTATTGAAGTAATATTCCATGGTTTGCTGTGACTTGGAGGTTTACAGCCCTTTTGTGGCAGATCAGACTAAACATAATTCATTCATAGCTACTTAGTGCTCAGGGAAATAAACCCCTGAACTTAAATAACTATAGTGTGACCTCTGTAAAATATTATTTATGGCTTTAAAACTACTATTATGTAGATATCAAGATTGCCAAATGTTATAAACCAAACACCAGTCAGCAAATGGGACAACTATTATTCCACTTACGTTTGCCTTCCTTTGTAGCTGTCTCTACAATGCTATTTTTGTTTCAATGGATTCTAGGGTAATTACCCAACAGTCAAAGCCATGTTCATTCACATTTTATTATAGACTATTACAGCAGTTTAAAAACTCTCCTTTATAAAGAAGCAGCCTGTCCATTAACACACTGCTGTTTAACAGGAAAGACATTGACTATCTGTGAGCAGAAAGCATCTATCCCACTATCAGTGGACTAAAGTAATGCATCTGCTATTCATTTCTGCAAATTAATTTATGGGGAAACCCTGATTGTACATTTAAATTACCTGGATGGGAACAGTAAGCTTAGTGTTTCTGTGCTGTTAAGAGTATATGTGCATTCCCGGCACTATTTACCCTAAAGTTTGTAAATGTTTAGCGTGTCCGCTCTGCATCTCATCTGTTTCCTGAATCACTTCCTGTGCATTCCACTAGATTCTAGGGAACAAAATGCTGCATGGGACTGAAGGAATGGAATCAGCCATTTCTCATTTGTTGGAGGATCCACCATAGACTGGTGCTGGTACTCGGCACTGGCAATAATAAAGCTGGAGGGAAAAAAGAATCTCAGCTCTCATAGAACGGTCCACACATGGACAGATAAGCAAATAATTTTGAGGCAGTGGAGTGAGACTGGGCTGAAGACAGGACATGGAAGAGCAAGGAGGGCATCGGGGGCTTCCCAGGGGACTTCGGAGAGGGTGGGAGAGTAGATCCAGTTGTCAGGTGAGTCAGACCAGCATGAGCAAGCCCGGGAGCAGACACCAGGCCTCTTCCAGTGATGTGGCTGGAGTTTGTGGGTGCTGGAGGAAACACGCATGTTTAGGGTGTTTCCTCCAGTAGAATTGGGCCAGGTCTGACATCTCTGCATGTCCCGCTAAGGAATTTACCCCACCCCCACCCCAGGGTGTACTTAGACCTGACTGACCTCAAGTAGAGGGCTATCATGGGGAGATTTGTGTCTGCAGTTGTTTGTTGTGGCTGTGGGGGGGGTCCACTGGAACTCCTGTTAGGAGGTCCTCCAACTCCCAGATGAAAAATAACAAAGCCCTGGGCCAGGTGGGACAAAGGAAGATCTGCCTGTAAGCGCCTGTAGGATCCAGGGCACCAGGATCTGAGAAGGCTGCCTGGGCAAGAAATAAAGGGAAGATGAAGCATGGTTTTGGCCTGGGGGACTGAGAACATTAAGGAGTCACGTTAAGCATACAGGACGGGTACAGGACGGGTTTGGTGGAGAGGCCAGTGAGTCTAGTGCTGACCACACAGGACATACGATGCCTGCCAGGCCTTCAGGTGTGTCCAGGAGGTGGTTGGAGAGAAAAGTGGGTTGAAGAGGGTTGCCACTGATACATGTGATGTTCAATGATGTTTTTAAAGATTCGTGAAAGTGAATCATGAGCTAATTTTCTCTTTTAAGAAAAACTTGAGAAATACTGTTATTCAGTTATTTACAAATTAGGTTGAAGTAGCACATAAATCTTAATCCTTAAAGACTTATAACCTTGGGGTTGGGGATTTAGCTCAGTGGTAGAGTGCTTGCCTAGCAAGCTCAAGGTCCCAAGTTTGATAACTTTATCTTCTCCCCTAGGAGAAGATAAAGTCACCCTGCCCCCAAAAAACTTATGATCTCAGGCTTTCTTTCTTTTTTTTTTTTTTTAAGGAATACAACTTACTTTTACTGGGTATGGTGACATACACCTATAATCCCAGCACTCAAGAGGCTGGGGGAGGAAGATCTCTGCAAGTTTGAGGCCAGCCTGGGATTAAATAGTGAGTTCAAGGCCAGCCTGGACTACCTAGTAAGACCCTGAGTAAAAATCCAAACAGAAAGAATACTACTTACTTTTGGGGGGGTGGGGGTGGGGGGGTTACTGGAGATTGAATCCAGAGTCTTCCCACTGAGCTACATCCCCAGATCTCTTTTATTTAAATTTTTATTATTTTTTTCTTAATTTTTATATTTTCAGTACAGCTTTGCAGTACTGTACACAGTGATTATATTCACCACGGGAGTTGGTACATGCACATAACACATCTTAATTTTTTTTTTTGAGATAAGGTCTCAATAAGTCACTAACTTGCTCAGGCTGGGCTTGAACTTGTGCTCAGATCCTCCTGTCTCAGCTGGGGTTACAGGTATGTGCCAGTATGCCTGGCTCAGAATACCTCGTAGAAAGTTTTCAACAAATGAGCAAAATGGAAAGGAATATATTTCTACCTCATTGGTCTTGATGACTTTCTAAAAGCTCATACATTTTGATGGATAAGATTAATGAGACCACAGAGTGTTAAGCACCTTGGACTTTCTGAACAAAGGCTTTTTAGAAGAACAACATATCATTATTAATGACATATCACTTACAGTTTTCATCAGTAATATAAGGTTCCATCCACTTCAGTGGGAACTTAGTTACGACCTCAATGTGCAGGGCAAGGCTATTAGCTAAGGGTCTTGACAGTAATACCTTTTGCTTCTAAGGAAGAAGATAAATCACACTCAGACTGATCAAAAAGACAAGCAAAGGGATTCAGAAGGAGGTGAGTCACCATCCACTTGCTGAATTTCTCAAAGCCTTGTCACCAGTGAGCCCTGCTGGCACACCCTGCCTTCGGTGATGGCCTTCTCTGCAATCCTTTGCCTTCTGGGCACCTCTCTGACCTAGGAAAATGCCTCCTGCATCTTCCCCTTTTTCTTCCGTTCTTACCTCTCTGCAACTCCCAGAGTCTGTGTTGGTTTTCATGGCCCAGCAGGATTTTCCTCTGCCCTGTGTGAGCCTGGATGGCCAGATACATTAAATAAAGGATGCTGGTGTACTCGAGTGACGGAGCTGGAGTGAGGACCACCAATGATGGCCAAGCAGCGGGGACTGCTTTCCCTTGAATACACATCACTACTGGAGAAGTTATGGTGAAGGTCTGCATCCATAGCATCAACAATCAGAAAATTGTTAGAGAATTTTTGCAAAATTTTTACCAAGTGCTGCTCTCGTGTAAGATCTCTTTGGGACCTTAATGTGTCCAGTCAGATTTACAAAGGTCTTTTTAATGACCCCTTAAAAACAACTCTCTTTTTGTTGGAGAGAATTAAGAGAAATTCTCCTGAGGGAGAAGATAAAGTTAAATTTTGTTTTTAATTTGCCACCCAAGATCAGCCGGGCTTATTTTAGGTACAAAAAAACATCTGGGATGCAAATAAATGTCCAATGAAAATAAAGGAAGAGGGAGTGTGTTAAGTAACTATTGACTTGCATCTAGGGGCATTTAAGGAACTGGTTGGTGTAGTGCTCCCACCACCTCGACTTTGAGAAGTTATTCAAGATTGCTGAGATCGCCAGGGACAGAGGAGGGTAACAGACTGAAAGTGAGGCAAGAAGGTTGCAGTTCTATATTATAAAGTGATCGCTCTATGGGAAATTCCAGACTATTATTGTCCCTCCAATTTTAACAACTGAGTCATCACAACAAAGTGCTGATTTGATGATGGAGACACCTGCAATATCTTTCTTGTTCTCTTACTGTTGGGGAACTCTCGCCGACCATCTTACTTAGCCTACTTTCTCTCTTGTTTGTGCTTTGATTTCACAAGGCAGGTCAAAACTCCTTTCCAGTTTAGCTTTTTCCCATCTCGTGCTTAGAAGAGAGGCCTCTAGCTAGGGAACAGGTACCGGCCCACACGGGGGACTTCTTCTCAACTAGGACCCTGAGACACCAGACAAAAGGCTACAAGGCCCAGGGCTCACTGCAGGAAAATACTTCACATTTTCTCTTTTTGGGTGGGAGTGCTGGGGATCGAACTCAGGGACCTAGCAAGTACTTCACCACTGAGCCGAGTCCCCAATCCCACGTTTTCACTTTTAAAATTTCTGCTGCTTCATAGTCCTAAATACCCAACAACTAACTGAAGTTTACAATTTGAGTAAAATGCATAAAGAAGCAAGAGTCATGATCAAGTTCTTTGATACCTGTCAATACTAAAATTTTTTAAATATCAACCACATTTATCAAATTCAAATAATAGCGAGAGTCATCTAATTCCTATGCATGTTGATGCCTCTCTAAATTCAAATTCTGTTTTAGAAAGTAACAGTGAAAGATTGAGTTCATATTGAGCTTTATTCTGAAAGATTTCCTTACTGCAATACAAATTTGCTATTAACAAATGAGGAAAACATCTGGTAGTGTTTGTACCTTTAAGATCACAGTTCAAAAGAACTAAGCAAACACGATAATAAAGCAAAGACAAACATAACCTTTCTTCTCTTTGAGAACTGCAGAAAATAGGATCTGGAACTG